>WBMZ01012082.1:0-30524 GCA_013400975.1 Atrichornis clamosus | reverse complement strand
GGAGCTCTGGCAGCCTTGGGGCCGTGCCCATTCCCTGGGGAGCCTGGTCAGTGCCCAGCACCCTCTGGGGGAAGAGCCTTTCCCTGATCTCCAACCCAAACCTCCCCTGGCACAGCTCCAGCCCTTCCCTGGCTCCTGTCCGTGTCCCAGGGAGCAGAGCTCGGAGCTGCCCCTCGGCAGGAGCTGCAGCCCCCATGAGTCTCCCCTCAGGCTCCTTTTCTCCATCCGAACAAACCCAGTGCCCTCAGCTGTTCCTCCACAGCCCCTCCAGACCCTTCCCCATCCCCACGTCCCTCCTTTAGAAGCTCTCCAATAACTCGATATCTTTTTTGTATCGTGGTGCCCAAATTGCCCCCAGGGCAGCAGGTGAGGCTGCCCCAGCCCGGAGCAGAGCCCAGAGCCAGGCTCACACACAGGGCACGAGGGTTCCAAGCGACAAATCCAGAAATCAGGGAGCTCCCTGCTGGCCCATGCACTCCCCTCAGCTGACAGCAGCAGAAATTCTGGCCTCTGCTGGATGGAAATTGGATCCGGGGCTGAAAACTGATGCTGGACAACGAGAGGCTTTATCATGGTCTGATAAAGAGACAGCAGTTGGCACTTGGGAAATGAGGGGGGAAATAAACCCAGCCCAGGGAGCCTCTGGGCACTGCCTAAACCTTGGGGCCTCTCCCCTTGCAGGGCAGCGAAGTCCAGCAGCCATATCCATCTCTGCTTTTCCTACAGGGAAGGATAAAGCCCCGGCTCTGCTCTTTCCCAGGCAGCAGATCAAGTGTTATATAATTCACACCCACACAGGAACAGATATCGCTGCAGGGCTGATCTATGTAAGTACAATCCTCAAAACCCATTAGACTGTCACCTAAAATATAAGCTAAAATTAACTTATGAAATCAGCATTAGATTAAGATCACAGTATTTACACGGAGCAAATGCAGCTGCTGCAACTACTTTGTTTTGAATCTTTTAACAACTACTACAGGAGAGCTCTTGTGCCACCCAAATCACACCCTGGCACAGCCACCTGGACCCTGGCACTGCATTTTTTTTTCCCCTATAAAATCCTTTCAAGCCTCCAAATTTTACTCCAGCAGTCCCCTTCACATGCTGAATGTTCCCCTTTTGTTTCCACACCAACATAACAACACTTTGGGATATGCAGCACAGGAGGGACGTGGAGCTGCTGGAGCAAGTCCAGAGAGGCACCAGGATGAGCAGAGGGATGGAGCAGCTCTGCTGGGAGGAGAGGCTGGGATTGTTCACCTGGAGAAGAGAAGCTTTGGGGTGACCTCACTGTGGCCTTGCAGGGCCTGAAGGAGCCACAGGAAAGATGGAGAGGGACTTTTTACAAGGGATGGAGCTACAGGACACACTTCAACTGCCAGAGGGCAGGGTTGGATGGGATATTGGGCAGGAATTGTTCCCTGGGAGGATGGGGAGGCCCTGGCACAGGGTGCCCAGAGAAGCTGTGGCTGCCCCATCCCTGGAATTGTCCAAGGCCAGGCTGGACGGGGCTTGGAGCACCCCGGGACAGTGGGAGGGGTCCCTGCCACCGCAGGGGTGGCACTGGGTGGGTGGCACTGGGTGGGCTTTAAGGTCCCCTCCAACCCAAACCATTCTGTGTTTCTATGATTCCATGCAGAGTTGCCAACAAGGAAAAACCCCAAATCTCTGACTTAGACAAAGCACAGCAGAGATGTTGTAACAATCATTTCTCCTTTGCAAACGCTGAATAAAACCAGAGCTCAAACATGCCTTTCATCAGAGATGTCTTGATCAGCTCCTAATTAGAATTGCTCCTCAGAAGTGAGGCCACGGCCTCTACCAAACTACACATCAGTTTCATGGTGAAAGAAGCACAAAACAATCCTGACTTTTGGTGTATATTCCATAATCAGAATGTGATTATCCTCTATTTTCTAAGTGGCTCTTGCCTCTCTCATGTCGTACAGAGGCTGGATGTTCAGCGACAAACAGCACAGAGCTATGCTCAGGAGAGCTGATGGAATGAAGCAGCTCATTTCCCAGCAGTATTCTCATTAATTGGCATTAATTTCCCTTCCATGCCCTGTAAGTGTTGAAGGCAGAGGCTGGGATGTACTTCTGCACACGAATGTTTGTGATTTGGTTATTTACAGGATAATTTTACCTCACAGAGACAGAGCACATCACCCTGACCCACATGGACAACTCCAGCTTTAGCTCAGGAGTTTCGAAACAGGGAATAACTTGGTGCAGATCCATGATGTGACCCCCTCTGGCACAGAGGGAAAAAATAAAGGTTTAGGCTCATGCTAAACATGCTCTGAGTGCCCAGATTTCTCACAGAAATCTGTGCAATAACCAGGGGCAAAACTGGGGTGCACAGAGCCCACAACTCCTCAGCTGAGCTGCTGCTCCTGGGCTAAAAGCATTTATTGCCCTGTCTTATTACACCTTTTCCTGTAAAAAAAACCCCAAATAAGCCTTGTCCTATGCCCAGAGATTTGTTACCCCAAATAGAGCTGTTGATCAAAACACCCTAAGGCAGTTCTTACTCTCTCAGCATTCTTATACTAAATTCTCCTTTTCAAACCAGGGTTTGCTCCCATCTTTGCCCAAAGCCTGGGAACTTGCAAGATGTTCCAATCAGGAAGCATGAAGGTCCTGCTCTGCTTTTTCAAGCAATATTGGCAGTCAGGGAAATGTTAAATGAGAGGCATTCAGTGAAGACCCTTGGAAGGGTCCTGGCATGAGGCTGGATATTAAAATATCCACTTTTCCCATTGCTCGTTTACACCTTGGACAGCAAAAGACAAATACAGCTATTGGCTGTCTAACTTCTGATATTTCCTGGATAGTTTCCCAGTTTCAAGCCTCTAGAGGAACAAAAAAATTCCTTGCTCTTACCCCTGCTAATGGAAGACCTGGCACAGACAGGGTAATACACTGATTTCTAGAAGACATTTAATCTGAGACCCCCTGTGTGCATCCAAGCCACACCAAGCCAGTTCCCAGCTTGTTTTGAGCTTTACCATAAAGACCAAAGTTTGAGAAAGATCATTCCAGAGGTGGCAGCAAGAAACCTCCCAGCCCCTGAGCTCACCAGCTCAATTTTTATGGCACTCTGGTGTGGAGGCTCCAGCCAGGTGTCCTTTCCAAGCAAGGACATGGAATGTCCTGGATTCAAGAGCAGAGCACTTGAATTTGTTTTATTTAAACCTGCCCTACGCCCCCAGCTAAGAGCATGTTCTGAATGCTCTCTGTAAGAGCCTCATCACATTTCTCACTCCAAATAAACACCAGAGGAGGTCGACCTGGGCAGGCAGCAGGACAAAGGGAGAGCAAACCCTTGGGAGTGCTCTGAGGATGGCTAAGTGCAGGCACTCAGCTCAGGTGGAACCCAGGTCCCACCCAGGAGTCGGGACCTGCACATTTCCCCAGCCTGGGAAGCTCTGGAAGTGTTTGTTCATTGTCTTTAGCTTGTGGCTAAGCAGGGCAGGAGCTCCCAGCAGGAATGTGCTGATCTGCAGGAGCCCTGGATCCCTAGGAACAGCCACTCCTGGAGAAGAGGGCAAGGCCAGGGGACAGAGGTTCTTGGAATGACCTGGAGGTGTCTTGGTGGCATCAGGGACAGACTCTCCTCTCAGGTTCTGGGACTGCAGAACTGGGGCTGCCTCCCCAGCTGGCTCGGCACAGGCTGATTTTTAAATCTTTCCATTTGATCACTGATGCTTGCAAATAAATCACCCCCGGATCTGTGGGGGCCTCCGGTCTGGGACCTCCCCTGCCACTGACTGAAGGGGTTCATTCTGCAGCTGCACACACATTCCACCTGCAGCAGGTGCCCAGAACACTCAGCCCTGCTCCCTGGGCTGCATTCCCAGAAAAAATGTCCCACCAGGACCTCGGGACTGTCTCTCTCCCCTTCTTCCTTCTCAAGGCATTTTAACTCACTGAGGGGAGAGCAGAGCCATTAGATTTCCACCCACAGCCCATCCCGTGGTTCTGGCATGACATCACACCTGGGGATGTGACTTTTGGTGCCCCAGGAACCCCCCCCGGCTCCTGTGGCCCCACATCCCCTGCACAGCTCCAGTCCTGTCTCTCAGGACACCCCCACACCCCCTCCCAGCTTCCTTACTCCCCACCTCTGAGCACCGCTGGTTCCAAAATCCCCAAACATGGAGACAAACTGAGCTTTGCCAGCCTAATGCTGAGGGGCAGCCCTGAAAAGTCAAGGGAAAAAAATAAAACCTGGAAAGCCCCTGGCACTGCAGCTTCAAGGCAAAACTGGCAATGAGATCCAGGCCGTTCCCCAGCTCTGGACAATCTGCTGCTTTCTGGGGCAGCTGCCCGTTTTTGGCAAGCCCCAGAGCCAGGCTATCCCCGTCTTTAGGATGGTTTTCACATCCTTCCACAGCCTTTTCCAGATCTGCACCAGCTGCCCCTCTGTGCAGGGACACCGATGCTAAAGATGGGATGAAAGCCACCAAAAAGTTCATTTTTATGGCCCGGCTTTTAGTCCAGGGAATTTTCGTGTGCACAGATTCCTCTAATAAAAGCAGAGGAAACATCTCAGAGGCGTGTGATGGCCTGACCTCCCCGTGGGGCTGAGCACACACAAACAGGAGCTGCCCCTCTGCCCCCTCCAGCTTTATCTCCTGGAGTCTCTGAGTCTCACTTGCTCCACAGCTGCCATCAGGGAGCACACTATTAATTTGCAGAAGCTGGAGCCAGGCTTAAAAACTCCATTAATTAAGTGTTGGCGGAGGTGTTTGGAAAGATGTTCCCATAAATATAGTGCTTTAAAGTGTTTCCCTAGAAACTGAGCAAAGAGTTGAACAATATGAGAAGTACCCAGGCTGAAACTCCCATGGAGCAGTGCCTGGGCTGGAGGGAGCATTGGGCAAAGGGAACTTTTTTTCCAAGGCTTTTTTTGGTTGAGGATTTTTGGCTGGAAGTAGAAAATGGTGCAAGTGAGCCTCTACACCATTCCCTGCTTCCCTGTGCCCTCCTGCTTTGCCCCTCTTCTTGCACCCGGTGTTGGCACCGGGGAAATGCTCTGGGAAGTCTGTGACTGCAGATTCAGAAATGCTCCGTGTGCTTGAGTGCTCCCAGCTTGTAAATTCCTTCCAAAATGTCCCTGCTGTGCCCAACCACCGCAGCACCTCCAGGCGTGCCGAGGATAAACCTGGCAAAGCCCACAGCTGTCTTTCAACTGGCTCCTTTTAGCATTTCTGAGAATATTTAGGTTGGAAAAGCCCTCCCAGCCCATGGAGTCCCAGCTGTGCCCCATCCCCACCCTGTCCCCAGCCCAGAGCTCTGAGTGCCACGTCCAGGCCTTCCCTGGACACCTCCAGGGATGGGGCCTCCAACACCTCCCTGGGCAGCCCCTGCCAAGGCCTGACCACCCTTTCCATGGAGAAATTCCTGCTGCTGTCCAACCTGCCCCCCCCCTGGCACAGCCTGAGGCCGTTCCCTCTCCTCCTGTCCCTGTTCCCTGGGAGCAGAGCCCGACCCCCCCTGGCTGCCCCCGCCTGTCAAGGACTGGTGCAGAGCCAGAAGGGCCCCCCTGAGCCTCCTTTGCTCCAGGCTGAGCCCCTTCCCCAGCTCCCTCAGCTGCTCCTGCTGCTCCAGCCCCTTCCCCAGCCTGGGGGACCAGGTGGACAAGACAGAGTTTGGTAGAAAAATCTTCTCAATCACTTCATTTATCTCTGCAGAAATGCAGGAGCAAATCCCTTTCTGGATGGATGCTGCAGATACTGCAGGAGGATTAGAGCTGATCTTCCATTGGAAAGGAACTAGGAAGAGAGCTCTAGGCTGGTTCAGGCCTGTTAAATGACATTTTATAGCCTGTTATTTCTCACCTAAACAGAAGTGTGATCAAAGAAGTTGGGCTAAACACTGATTTAATGACTCGAAATGTCAAAGCCGGAGAGGCTTTGAAAAGAGCTCGTGTATACATGAGAGTAAACACCTCTATTGCAGCCTGCTGCAGGAATGGGAAGCTGTTTGCTCTCCATGAATCCCCACTGCCAGGGCACTCGGAGCACACAAACTCTCCCCTAAATCCCTTCCAGTTTCTCTGCTTTGGGTCATTTTGGTGCCCGCTTTGTTGCAGACCCTCCGCCCAGCTTCCCCCTGGCCCAAAGAGCCAGCTCTGCCTCGCAGGCCAGGTTCTGCCTGTCCCCCCAGCCCAGCTCTCGGCCCCTCAGTCCTCTGCAGTGGCTGACAGTGTCCTGGGCAAGGGGAGCACAGTCCAGCCCTCTCCTGGGACATCCCTGGGGCTCCCGGGATGGATCTTTGGGTCCCTCTCTCCCTCTGTGACTGTTGCTCCTCTTCCTCCCCAGGTTTGGATGGGGAGAGGGGATCCGAGACCCTTTCCTGCCTGTGGAGAGCATCAGGCACCAAACCCATCCCAGAGCCTGCCACCAACAGCTCCACTCCTTGTGATCCACAGGGAAAAGGAGCACAGCAAATCCCAGATTTGGGACTCACCCAAACACCAGCTGGACTCCCAAGGGCCTGGATGGAGGTCTGGTGTCAGCAGCAGTGTTCCCTGTGCCTCTGCACCAGGGCTTGGGGTTAAAAAGGGGGATTTTTCTTCACTTCAAAACAAACACAACTAATTCAACCAATTTGATTCCTTGTTCCCTCACCTTGCTGCTCATTTCTCAAAGTCAAGATAAGATTAATGAGCCCCACACAGAACTGCTGGCGGGCTCTGCACTTTTCAAGCCACAAAAACACCTTCAGCAACAAACTGAGAAAACCAAAGCTGATAAAGCCAAGTTTGGGAGCAATTAGCATCAATCTAAAATTCAGCTGGTTTAGGGGCTCAGCTTCAAAATAAAAAGCAATTACTGCTGTGACAAACTGGAATAATCCATTGTTTCTCCATAGTTGATTTAGCAAAAGGAGTCTGCCTTCACTGCTACAATAAAAAAGGTTTTATCGAAACTGGTGATTTTTTACAAAAACCTGTTCCTCCAGACTGTTACAACCTCTCCCCCACACCTGAGGAAGTGAGAACCCTTCACAGAGTGTGAAGTGCTCAGGACAATATTCCAAATTCTACCTGAAACACAATTGTGGGATCAATATTTCACATGCAACAGAAAGGGGATTTTCCAATGGAAAGGGGATTTTCCAATGGCCAGCCCAGGAAAAACAGGTCCCAGCTTTGAGCAGTGCTCAGACTCTCAGTTATCTGCAGCTTCCCAACCCTGCTGCACTGGGTAAATGGGAAAGGAAAGGAAAAGGAAAAGAAAAGATGCACAAGAATGGCCAACAATGCCATGCAGAGCTGGTGCAGGTAAGAGTCACCTGTGCTCCAAAATCATAAAAAGAATGAGATAAAGCTGCCATGAGATAAGGAGGGGCTGTCACGTCAATGGGAAGCTCTTCTCCATCCCTGGCTACCGGGAATGCTCTGTAGGGAGATGATGGAAGCCTTACCAAAGGTCTAGGAAGGCTTTAGCATCCTTTCAAAGGCCACTGCTCACCCCTGTGCATGGCACAGTTACAGCCTACACTGGGAAGAGCCCAAGGGAAGCAGAGTTTGGCCTCTCTGGGTTGCTCTCACCAATTTGAGGTTCTGAGTTTTCATCTCAAACCACTCGACAGGATCTCATTAACCCACTGCCTGTAATAAATGTGCCCAATAACAATCACCGAGTCACATGAAATTAAAAAATCCAATAAAATAGAAATAGGAAGTACTTGCGGGTCATTTCTTTTTCTACTCTGGAATTAGAGAAAGTGAGGTCTGCCACCCCCCTCGGCTGTGATGAATACAAGTTCCAAACTGAACTGTCAGAAATTTCCAGGAATGTCTCTCTCACATCAGGCTTTTGTAAAATTCAAAACAGTTCCTACTGCAAAGAAATCCTTGACGTGTCTGTGCCACATCTGACACTCATCCAAACCCCGGGGTGATGCCACACCCTCACAGGAGCTCCAGGAACCCCCAAAGCAGGCACTGCTGCAGGAGCAGAGAGCTTTTATCCACAGCAACCAGCAAACGCCGCCCTGCAGCTCTGCAGACCCTTTGCAGGGTCACTGCCCTGCCCCAGCTCAGGGTCCCTCATCCTACCTCACATTCACATCAAGTTCTTCCATCACAAGCAGCAGGCACAGGTAGCTGGGAGTTCAATGTCCATAGAAGAGACCTCATCCTGCAGTGGAGAGAGGCAGAAAAGCAGGGATCAGTCACAGGATCTGCCATAAATGCACTTTTACCCCACTGCAGACACCCAGGGGCTGATCCAAGCCAGGTGTCCTTGGCTTTTTTGGCCACCTGGGCACACCTTGGCTCGTGTTCAGCTGCCTCTGACCAGCACCTCCAGCTGCTTTTCCATCAGGCAGGTCCCCAGCTCTGGCCGTGGCCATTCCAAAATCACCTGCAGGCATTCAAGACTTCCCCCAGCACCTTCCCAACTTTCACAGCTACAAAAAAGTCGTTTCAATGGAACCAGCTGAAGAAAGTTTGCAAAGCCCAGCTGGGAAAACACAAGCAAGAGGGCCTGGTAAATTAGTTTCTGTTTTTACACAAAACTAAAACATTGACTTACCACTAAATTAAAGCAGGTTTCCTGTGACACTCTATTGTACAGCCTGATGAATACTTAATAGCAGTGCTGTAATTACAAAGAACTAAACGATTTGCAGCTCCAGTTAAAATAAATGTACTTCCTTCCAGTAGCACTAAGTGATGTAAATATTAATGGGGTTTTTAACTCTATCAAAATTCCATCATGACTCCAAAGAAATGAATGCACCCTCTTAATAATGTGGCTTGTGCATTCACTGCTGTTAATCCAGTGGAAAAAATAGGCTCAGTTTCTGAGCACTTCAGGCTGTTGATTACCCCTTGTGCTGTCTCTGGAGAGCAGAGGATAAAGGCAGCAGCACGGCACTGTTCATGCCAACCCAGATGCAAATAATGCCACTGTGGTTCCTGGGCTTCCAAGGAGGATTGTCATAACCCTGCCTCAGCCTCCCCAGACTCCACGGCCAGGTGTGCAGCGCAAATAAACCCCCCCTCTCCAGACCTGGCTCGGTGTTCACCACGAGGAGTAATTCAGGATGTATGGATTAGACAGAGTTTTGCAAGCAAAACTTACTGGAGTCAAAAGGATTCATTTTTAGCAGAGGGCGGAAACTCTCAGAGCTTGGCCCCTGTTTGAAGGTTTAAACTTTCAGCTGGTGGATTTTGGGCACTCTGGAATGTGGTGATTTAAAACTGCTGCTGTATTTTGCACATGTAAAGGTGAGAGGTCTAGAGATTGTCACCCAGTCACCTCTGTGTCCCTAAAGCCAACGTTAGTCTGGAGGAAAAAACCACTCTCCTGTGCTCCAGCCCTGGAGTTCTTCCACAGGACAAAATACCTGGTACAGTTTCACCCTTTCAGATATCAGCATAAAACTCATTCTGATTTCTCCTGCAAAACTGAAGACAAACTTTTCAGTGATTTTGTATGTCAAAATTCCAATCAGGGGGCATCTTCCTTGCTTTGTTTTTGTGGCAAAAAAAATGAATTTTAATGTGCACTGAGGTTACACAATATCTGCACCATCTTGCTATCTTGGAGACTTCTACAAAAACTGAAATTTTCTACAGAAAAGTAAAAAACCCCCCAGAAACAAAACCAAAAACCCACAGATTTCTAAACCAGAAAAAAACCCTCCACAAACAGATAAAAAACCCCAGACAAATACCTGGATGTATTTTGGTTTTAAGGTGTTAACGAAGACTTCTCTTGCCAGAGACCACAAGGAGCTGGCTGGTGGCCCACAGGTGACCCTCTCTCAAGGGACCACACTGGCCTCCTCTCAGTGGTGGCCTTGGGCTGCCCAGTGGAGGCGGAAATGTCCCCCCAGGGGCCAGCAATGGCCACCCCATCCTCCCTGCCAGCACCCATTCACTGAGGCACTGACACATCCTTCAGCCCATTTATTTTCATCCCACTCAGCCCCCATCAGGTTCCACTTTCTGTCACTGCTGAGCTGATGACAGCACAGGAGTTGAGTCACTGTGAGCAGCTCCCACCCCCATGTCCTGCAGTGCTGGGCTGTGAGGCTGCTCCACCACTCGTGGCACCCGAAATGAAGCCCAGCTCAGGGGGACTGAGCACTCCGGGAAGCCCAGAAAATTCAAAACCCCGCACTGTCCCTTCTGCTCTGTGAGGGAGGGATTTGCACTCTCAACCAAACCAGCAGCAGGCTGGAACAGGCTCCAGAGGCCAGAACCCCTCCAGGAACCCCACAGGGACACGTGAGCCTGGAACACTGATCCCACAATTAACACGTGGGCAGCAGGTGGCTTTTCCAGGACTCCTTTGTCATGGAACAAAGCAAGAAGGGAGTCCCACGCACACCTTTGCCTTTGGATGGAACCTGACCACAGCCAAACACTTCATTCCTTAAACACAACAGCCCCAGGGAGGCTCCTGTGAGCCCTCGCTGCTCCCCGCCTGGCTGCGGGGCCCTGAGCTCCCCCTGAGCTGGGTCACCCCTCAGGGTCACCCCTTGAGCAGATGAGCCCAAGCTGAGCTCTCCCAGCCACCGACTCTCCCCTGGATGCCTCCTCTCAAGGTTGGAGGTTCCTTATCTGAGGCCGAGATCCTTCCTTGGCCGAGGCTGAGAGAGCCCGCGCTCATCACAGACCCCCACTCGCTGAATTATCCTAATGGAATCCAGGCAGTTAATTCCAGCGGCCATAACCCTTGTCCACACGGGCAAGACTGGACCCAGCTGCGCCTGAACTCCATCAGGAGTTTAGAGAGCCAAGGGGTCCCCTCTGAACTCACAAGTCAATGGCAGAGCCTCCCTTGCCCCTTTGTGTCTCTGGTCACCGTGTAAATCGTTTGTAAATCATTCCAGCTCAATTTTAACTCTACTTTCCTTTGTATTTTTTCTCCCTATAGTAAGGAACAGATTGAACTTTGCCATCAAACTTTGTTAACTCTCACTTTTACAATATCACATCAAACCCTTCTGCCAATACCTTTGGTGAAGACTCTGAGTGATCTAAACCCCCCATTTGTGACACGCGCTGCTGTACCACAGAGGAGGGAGAGGGATGCAAAAATAAACTAAATTCAGTTTCTGAGTGTCTCATGCTCTCTGTGAAGAATTGGACTTATCAGTGCAGTGACTCTGTTCTCTTTGTAAGGTAAAAAATACCCTTTACAATCATCCTCTGCCAGCTCCAGAGCAGAGTGTGGTGGGCAGTGATGATGACTGATTTCAGAGCAGTTTGCTGGCAGACACACGTTTTTATGGGGTAACACAGATGCTTGGAAAGCCTGTTTAGCCTTCCCCTGGAAATTGCTATCCTCCACATCTCAGCTATGAGTTCTTGAAAGTACAGGGAGTCATTTAGTTCCCATCCAGAGTGTCTGAGTCCTGATTGAGGCCAGAAGAATCACTCTAACATAAATACAGACTGCTACTACTGCCTAAATCTGGGATTTCAAGAGGCTCCTCACTTTCTGTAGGGAACATCTGCCAAATGGAAGCTGGGATTGAATGAAAAAAAAGAGCTGTTGCTCGATTCCCACCACATTTCACATTGTGAGGTTGTGATTTTCCTCAAAGCTCCATCATTATCAGAGAAATAGAAGTTGTTACCAGAGGTTAACTGGCCCAGAATTTCCCAGGCCACATTAAGCTGATATTGGGAAGTGACAGTCACCTCAATCCAAAGATAATTTCTTGCTCATCACTGCAGAGCACTCCAAAACCCTCCAAGGGTTGTAAGAGAACATCCTGCCCATGGCAGCACTTGAGGAAAAGGAAATACCAAAGTGATTCACCTTGTTCCTTCCCAAACAGAATGGCTTCCTTTCCACCCGTTTCTGGCAAAGGCACATTCCCATGGACATCGCCTTATCCCAGAGACACTGCCGAGCTGCTCTGAGCTCTGCCAGCAGGTGCCACCTTGGGAGAGCCAAGGGAAAGAGCAGTGAAAGGAATCATCTCCCTCCTGGGCAGTGCTGGAACATCCCACGGATTGCCTGGAGCCACTCCCGGGGCACGTTTCCATACGTGAATTCCCTGCTTTCCCAGCGGTGCAGACGAGCCTTTGTCACCCGTGTCTGTCCCTCCTTTGGGTCCCTGCCCTGCCTGCAAACCCCCCGGGGCAGCCCTGCATCACCCAGGCCCAGGAGGGGAAGGTGGGGCAGCGTGGATGAGCGAGCCAGGAGAATTCCTCACTGCAGGGAGGATTTATCCATAGCACAACGGGAGGGCTTCCCACCTCCTTCAACTCCTGCCCCATTTCCTACACAGGTTGTGGTGTGACAGACTTGTTCCACTCCCCATCTGGAGGCCATCCACAACTGGAGCTTTGTTGTGCTGGAATAAAATCCCTGTGTTTTATTTTTATTGCTGCCATAAGCTGGGTTTGTAGCAAGCAGGAAATCAGCTCCTGCTTTGAAGGCCGCTGCCAAGGCCGCGTTTATGGTTCCGCAACCCCTGGACTCGAGCAGGAACAGGAGGATCTCCTGGCCTGGGTATCTTTCCTTGCTCTAATGACTTCTGTGTAACTCTGACTAAAAAGTCACTGGGGCTGTGCTGAGTGACACCATCTGTGATTTCAGCTGTGCAAAGGCTTTCGGTGAAGCTTTAAATCTCCAGCAGTAAAGATTCCTCGTTGCTGTTGCTTGGCCAAATTCACGGTTGATGGGAAGCCTTGGGGCGCATCTGTCTGAATTTTCTGGAAATTTAAAAGCCATGGTGTGAAGGGCTCAAGGCACAGATCTCACCCCTCCTGCCCAGGGGGACCAACAAATGCTCCCACATGGCCCCTGTCAGAGCTGGCAGGAGCACAAACCAACCCCCAAAACTCTCTGCACAGGGCGTTAAGACAATAAACTCTCACTCGTGTGAAGCTGCTGCCAACAGCCATCTCTGAGGGAAGGTGCTGCTCCCGCACAGCTCCACTCACCCCATCCCATTCACACCTTCCCTCATCCCATCCCATTCACACCTTCCCATCACCTTTCCTGACTACCACGGGCACCACCAGCGCCTGGAGGTTTCTGTGTCCCTGTGCTGGGCTGGAAATGCTGTGGAGCCACGGGACAGTTTGGAAAACGAAGCAGGAACAAAATCCCCAAAGCTCTGAGCTGCTGGGTGTAACCGACCCAAGGGACCCTGCTGCCGTTCCTGCACTCTCCATGACAGGGGGCAGCTCCCAGACAGAAAACTGCCTGAGGCTGCATCCCAAACCTGAGCTGCCTCTGGCTCACTTCACAACCCGGGTGAGCATCCAGCTAAAATAATCACAGTTCCCCAGGGACCCTGGGATCCTGCAGAGCTGTACAAATACAGTGCACAGCCATCATCTTTCCTGGTTCAGAAGCTGATGCCATCGGGGGAAGTCAAAAGGTTAATTAATGAATTACTTTTGTAAAACACGGAGCTGACGCAAGAAGGATGTGCTGTAATCTAGGGAAGGTGCTAGAATCCAGGGAATGAGCTAGAATCCATTCCCAGCACACAGGCTCTGATGTTACCTAGGAAAGAGTTTGCTCCAAATATGCCATAGCAGTAGCAGAACTATTTTGGGATGACTGTAGGTACTGACACACTGCAGCAATAAAGACTTGCTCTGGTGATGGACAGAAGGGAACAACTGCAGGACACAACTTTTATTCTTTGCCAGTTCATCATCCTCGGGGGAAGCAATAGATCCCATCCCAGCGCAGGTATTTCTAATTCAGGGCAGCTCTGTGGGCGGGGGTTGAGCAGAAGCTGGGTCTGGTCCTGTTTGGAAAGGATGGATGTGGAGGAATTGTCTCTCCCTGTCAAGCTCTGCTGAGCTCAGCACCTTCCAGGATGCCGCTGATGTTTTCAACTTCTTTCTAAGTTAAATTACCAAATGAGTCCTTCTCAGATCATTAAAAGTGAAGAAACCAAAATAAACTGAGGAGCTGTGACCCTGCAGGTTGTGTTTTGGTGGGCTGGGAGCCCCCTGGAGCTCCTGATGGGAAGAGGGAAGAGGATAAATGAGCTCATAGGAGAAACGCTTGCAAATGGATCTTTCCAAAGCAGGGATGCCAGGCCTTGCTTGGTGGGCTGTGAGTTCTCACCAGCCAGGCTCTCCAGGTAAAACAAGCTGTCCAGACACTTCTCGTGCCTGGCACCAGGCACCTGGCAGGGATGAGATGTCTCATGGCTCATTTTCAGTGGTTTCCCAGAGAACAGTTCATTCCCCCAGCACACACACTTGGAACAAGCGCCTTTCCCAAATTCTCATCATTTCAGGCTGCTGCTCCCGGAGGAATGTCTGTGGGCTGGTTTCTGTCAGGCTGTCTGGGATGTGCCCCCCGTGGGGAGAGCATGGGAATGCCATCCTGCTTTGTCCTGCTTCCCGATCCTCCTGCTCACTGCAGCTCTGCAGGGAACCAGCAGCCCCCCAAACAAAGGAACTGGAATTATGGCACGATCATTGGGAGATTCAGCGCAAACCCAGGAATGCAGGTTAAAGCGATGGAGGTGTTTTCTCTCCTTTCACACACCAGAATTTCACTGCCTGGCTACGGGAGAGAAACTTCTGACGTTCAGACAATCGGACTGTGGAGACTTGGTTCTTAAAATAGCACGAAGAAGGAAAAAACCACCGGTGGAAAATATAAACCTGTGCTCGAGGAGCAGAACTTTCCTTTCCCCCTCCTGTAAGAGGAGAGAAGAGAACTCCTTTGTACCCCCTGAGACTTCGAGCTCGTTCCGATGAGATTTAATTTAATTTAACTGCTCAAGGGAGCAGTTTGGAGCTTTTGTTCAAGATTTCACACCACTCGGAGAGCATCGAGTGCCACTTGAGAGCCCTGTGTTGTGTTAATTGCTGGGATAAAGGCAGGCAGAAGGATCCACGGGCAGCTCTCCCTGTGCCTGGAAGCACTTGTTTCCCAAACTAATCCCCACTTATTCCAGACACTTGCTGGCTGACTGGTGGCATTCAGGAAGAAGTGGCCAACTGCAAACTCTCTAATTACAGCACGACCTGTTGCTAATGAGTGTTTGCCTAACCCACTGCTGCGGCATTATCGCTCTAAACAAATAAAATCCACTCTCCCCCGGCTGGGTTTTCAGAGCTCTGAGCAGTCCCCGGTGCCAGCCCCGGCCGGAGGGAGCCCTGCCTCGCTCCTTCATCGGGTGTGAGGGCATCACACCTGGACACCGGGGGAATTTCTCCATGGAAAGGGTTGTTAAACATTGGCAGGGGCTGCCCAGGGAGGTGTTGGGGTCCCCATCCCCGGAGGTGCCCAAGGAAGGCCTGGACGTGGCCCTCAGAGCTCTGGGCTGGGGACAGGGTGGGGACGGGGCACAGGCTGGACTCCACCAACCTCAAAGATTTGGGATTCTGGGATTCTGTAACAGTGAGGGATGGCCAGGGCTGCTGAGCAAACACCACAGCCACTGCCTTCACCAGCAACCCCCCAGCTCAGCTGGGTCCTCAGAGCTGGAAATTCAGACCGAGGTGGCCACAGGGGAGGGGCTGGGGGTCCCCCACTCCCTGCAGGTCTGGGGGGAGCCTGGGGAGGTCTGAGCACGATGTTTGCAAGGCAGTGAACCAACACCATCAAACACCAGATGTTTCATCCCACCAAACACATTTTGGGAAAGAAGTCAGTCTGCCAGGTCCTGCATCCTTCCCAGCCACTTTCCCTGCTCAGGCTGAAGGAGCAGAGCCTTTCCAGAGGGTCTCCTGCAGAGACTGGAAGGTCCAGCTCCTTCCCAACCTCTCTGCAGCTCCTGCTGCCAGGAGGCCTTGAATCCCTGGCTCCACGGGGCCACCACTTCCCAAAGCTCAGTCCCCACCCAAGCAGGGCTCACTGCCCCACTCCATTTCATTCTGAAATTTGCAGAGAGAAACTTCTAAAACTCATTCTCAAAGCATTCTGCAGTTCTCATCTTGCTCATGAGAAGAAAAATTTCCACTTTTTATTCCCATGCACAAAGAATCTCTGACTTTCTGCGACTATTGTCACAGGATATTCCAACCGTGAATATTCCAACAAATAAAGAAACTGGTAAAAAAATCTCATGGGAGCAGCAGATTTTTAACTGAATATTGTGCATTACTTCATAATAAATTCTGAATTTACAGTGGCAAGGACAAGCAATGAAAACCTGGTTTAGTCCCTAAAATAATTCAACTGGACGAAGGAATCAACAGCATGTGACTTTTATGTCCATGGAACTGAACAAAAATAGCTGCAGCATCAGCAACCAAAAAATTGCAATGAATGGTCCACAAATAAGCACAGAAAAGAATCTGAATGTTGTCAGCAAAGTTTATGATTCATATTTCTTATGCTAAAATTAATCTGCATCTAAAATTATCCCGTATAAACACTGGTATTCCGTCATCTCCACAGTGATCAGGAGTGAGATATTCCTAATTCCTGAGCTCACCTGGACTCATGGTGTGTTCCTCCTGTGCTAAATTAGTTTGGAGGTTGCAACACGCTCAGACTGCAGGGATTTATGGATGGGATGGTCTGTGAGACTGGGAAGGGACTTTGGCATCAGGGCACAAGCAGCATCCATGAAAGTCTTTATTTTGAAACTCTGTAGTTTTAAACAAGAAAAAGGTTCGGTCACAAGCAGATGAAGCAGCTTAAGAAAGACCTGAAGTTTCTCAGCTTTTTCCTGTGAGAAATGTGATATAAAACATTGTCTTTCATGGATTCATTTGGAGGCAGAAATCTGCTGGCCAGGAAGGTTGGAAATCCTCTTTGGGGCATTTATCCCAAATATTCCCTCACTTTCACCTGTTTAAGCTCCTTTCTTTCACGGTCTCAGTGCCAAACCCTGAATCTGCATCAGCTGGGCCTGAGTGTGCCCAGCTCTGAGCAGAGCAGAGACTCCAAATTGTGCCACAGGAACAGGAATGCAAAATCTGGTGAGTTTTCCATAAAAAAGATGAAGAAGGGAATTCACATCCTCAGCACATCCCTATAGTTCCCTCCTTGTTGCTTGCAGGCTCACACCTGGCAGGACAGGGATGCATGGGGACAATCCAGCACCACTGCAAATTGTGTTGCTATTAGAAAAGCCCAAAAAGTGCCTTTAAAAATGGTGATTTCCTGTCTTTTTGCACTCCCTTTATGGATGCAGGGATACACAGGGGTGGAGGAGGAGCTGCAGCCTACAGATGCAGTTTAGTATTTTGAGGCTGCTTTTAAAATCTTCAATGTGGGTGTTTGCCAAAGGATCTTTTTTTTGTATTTTATTTTCTTCGCTGCTCGTGAAACAACCAACTTTTATTCATATTTACACAGCCCATCATCAAATGAAAAAAAAACCCAACTTGTCCTGAGAAGTTTCAAAGTACTAAACAAGCCAAAAGTCAAGTTTTTTGTTGGAAAACAAGTTCCAGGTGTATCTGCCAGACTATTTCCACCTAAAGCTGCAGCCCCTGACTCTACTTTTTAGTGGGTCCTAACCTGCCTTTTCAAGAAATTATTCCTTTGGGGGAAAAAACCCACCCACCTTAACTACAGAGCTGAGTCTCCCACTACATCCATTAATTCTATTTCCTTCATTCCAGTTAAATATAATTTCTACCAGCACAAGAGATCCAGCTCACTGTGGCCAGAACCTCTCTGTGGATCCCTTAGAAATTAATTGTGGCTCAGACCTCTGAGTGCTGGTATCCATTTATAGGTTTTTATCAGAATTGTGGGTGTTAATGTTACGTATCCACCACAAAGGGTTTAAGGGAACACAGTGCACTCCATATTCACTGTGGAACTGATAGTCATGATTTCTCATTCATCAGTTCCTCAGTCGTGTCTGTTCTCTGTGCTCAGCACCAGGGAAAGGGTAAAAACTAAGGAATCCGTGAATCCAAACAAGCCACCGTTGCTCAGGAGCTTAAAATAAATTAAGGTTCACTAAGCTGGTTGCCTCAAACTTGGGGGTTTGGGGTTTTTTTTCATTTCAAAAAACCAGAATCACAGAATCACTGAATATTTGAGTTGTTTCACGAAAACGGCCCCTGTCATCAGAGTGAACTGAATCAGATGCTCCCGTTTATTGTATCAGCAAAATTGTTCATCCCTGACTTCCAGGACAAGGAAAAAACAGGGAGGTAGCTCCCAGCTGCCTGAGGGACACCTCCCTGTGCTGTTTTAGCCCCTGGCCCCTCAGAGGATGTGCCTGGACCGTCCTCCTGCCCAGGGCACAGCAGAGCTCCTCCAGGGCCATGCCTGCATGATGGTGCTGCCTGGAAACAACCCCGCCACCCTCCCCTGCCTCTGGAAGCTCCTCCGGACACAAGAGAATTTAAAACAATAGTGACAAAGGATAAATAATCATAAAGAAAAAGGCATATTGTTTACAGCAGAGGCTGGGAAGGGACGGGCAAGGTCACAGCGCCTGCAGTTGGCTCTTAAAGATAAATGTGGATTTATAACTGATTGGATCTTCCGTAATAAACCTGCCTGCACACCTGACTTCCCTGAGACCTTTCCTAATATCCCGACTCATGCACAAAAGCAGTTTTGTAGGATCTGTTGTAACACAGGGCTCCTCAAGGTCACTACATCTGGCAGATGGATCTCTTCCTTCCCTCCTTCTCTTCTTCCTCCTTCTCCTTCTTTTCTTCCTCCTTCTTGTTTTCTTCCTCCTTCTTCTTCTTCCTCCTCCTTCTCTTCTTCCTCCTGCTCTACCGTGGGCTCCAGCTGGAGGAGGGGAACGAGGGCAGGCTGAAAGCCTGGGAGAGCCCTCTGAGCCTTTCCTTTATAATCCAGAGCTGCCTTAAAGCTTTCCAGCTTCAGAGATCTTCCTTCCCACCCCTTTGTTTTCCAAGAGCCGGGGAAGGGGCTCCCTCAGGTGTAACCTCGTGGCTGCACAGACCTGGGAAGTGTTTGACTGTGCAGAGCATCAAAAGGAGATGTCAGTGGGATCTCCGAGACCTCTTCACTGCAAGGCCAGGTTTTGATGTCTGTGCTCACAGCAGAGAGTGTTTTATTCCTGCAGCAGTTGTTCGAGGCTGCGTTTGAAGAGGGAGGAACAAGCTGGACCCCAAATCCCTTCTCCCTCTCCGTCGCTCTCCCGTTCCCCCTGGCTCAGTCCCGTGGCTGCTTCACCACTGCTAAAAACCCTCCTGACTGAAAGCAGCAGGCACTGAATTTTCTCTTTGCACGGCAGGAAGTGCCAGCAGGCCCTGCCCAGGATGGTGCACGGTGAGGTCTGAGCTCACCGGGCACCAGGCACTGTCGGGTGCAGGGGGGGACACTCAGCTCCAGGTGCTGACCGAGAACAGCCCAGCTTTTGTCACACCAGTTCCTCGAGGAATTCATGGGCAGCAATCAGATGTTCCCCCCCGCTCCCTGTTTTTCCTCACAGCCCACCAGAAATCGGGATAGAGCTGGGGAAAGGGCAGGGGAGAGAGAGTCTGAGATGTGATGAGGGAACTCATCCAGGAAGAGGAACTGACGGTGCATTTTTTTCCCTGCTTATTTTACAGTAAATAAAGAATTAAGGAAGATTGCTGGGAATGTGTCCATTCAGGCAGCAGCTGAATTTCCTGTGAATTGCTTTGGGACAGTGAGGGAGGAGGGAAAAGAGAGGAGACATCACAATGAGCAGTAAGTGGCTGGTGACTACCCAAACCCTTACGTCTGCACATGTTGCTAATGATAGAAATTAGAGATGTGCTCTCATAAAAACCCCTGCTTAGTGAGTGATGGTGAACAGAAAATACAAAATCCATCTCACAGGGGGATAGAGAGTGCAAAGTCATTTATCATGGCATTTGTTTTGGGTGAAGGACTAGCACCCAGGCCCTGCTCCCCGGGTTTTCCCTGCACCAGTCCCACGAGCAGGGCAGCCCCAGCCCTCCCCAGTCTGCTCCCAGTGCCTGGGGACTGGAGCCAGCTGAGCACAGGGTGAGGAAGGGCCTTCCCAAAGCCCTCTGTGACAAGGAGCAGCACAAATCACAGAATCACAGAATGGTTTGGGTTGGAAGGGACCTTAAAGCCCATCCAGTGCCACCCCTGCCATGGGCAGGGACACCTCCCACTGTCCCAGGGTGCTCCAAGCCCCGTCCAGCCTGGCCGTGGACACTTCCAGGGATCCAGGGGCAGCCACAGCATCCCTGGGCACCCTGTGCCAGGGCCTCACCTCCCTCCCAGGGAACGATTCCTTCCCAATATCCAATGCAAACCCACCCGCTGGCAGTGGGAAGCCATTCCCTGTGTCCTGTCCCTCCAGGCCCTTGTAAAGAGTCCCTCCCCATCTTTCTTGGCTCCCTTCAGGTTAAGCCTAGCCTTGTTTCTCTACCTCACGGGTAGGTCTGGGGTCACAGGGAGGGAAAGCTGCCGGCAAACCCAGAGATATTTGAATATTCATCCTGGAAGCACTCAGGAAGAGGGAAGGAGCACCTGTGCTAACATCACACCTTTCAGAACCAGCCGTGGCAACAGGCTGGCTGGCTGTGGTTGGCTCTGAACAGGGAAGCAGGAAACCCTGAGCTGAGACCATCTCCTCCCCTGTTATCTCTACCTTTGGTTTATTACATTTAACCACGCTTTTGATCTGAGGGAAGAACATCCTACGGGAGAAAACAGCACCAAAATCTTTTGTCAGCACCAACTTTGCAGATCCAATAAAAGCTCGGAACAGCACCAAGTCAGCAGATCCAGGCAGCACACAGGTTTTCTTTGTGATCCTGGCGTTTTCACAGAAAATCAGATTACACCGAAATCAGACTTTTCCCACAGGAAATTTCCATTTGTCACTTAAAAAACCAACTCGCTCACTACCAAGAAAATCTGCCAGCTCTGTCATGCAGTTGTTTCACCTCTGTATTTCTTTTCAGGCTGTAAAACAGATTCTGAGGCCATGGAGAGAGGAATCAGATGGAGAAAAAGGGCTGGGAGAGACCCTGAGGAGCTGTTTAGGCAGACCCAACAATATTTTAACCTGCTGGAGGTGACATTTGGAGATGGAGATTCCACGTTCTCGTTATGCAGTCTCCCATGGGAAGCACATGCGGGGATTATTCTAGGCTCTAGCCTAAATCTTTCTTGCTGCATTTTATTGCTGTGACTTCTTTTCCTGCCCTCAACAGACTCTGTTTACTCCTCCTTCTGCAGACAGATCCCTTTCCTGTGTCTGAGGAGCAGCACCGCGAGCAGCCCTGGCTGTGCTGTCTCAGAGCCCCAGCTCTGCTCTTCCCTCCTGCTGATCCCTGATCCCTCCCTGATCCCTCCCGTGGCTTTCCTGAAGTGCAAGTGCCAAACCTGAAAAGAGCTCTGAGAGAAAGGACCCTTCCCCTGCTTTCCCTCCCTTCCTCAGAATCCCAGACTGGTTTGGGTTGGAATGGACCTTAAATCTCATCCCATCCCACACCTGCCATGGGCAGGGACAGCTCCCACTATCCCAGGGTGCTCCTAACCCCATCCAACCTGGCCTTGGGCACTTCCAGGGATCCAGGGGCAGCCACAGCTTCTCTGGGCACCCTGTGCCAGGGCCTCACCTCCCTCACAGCCAAGACTTTCTTCCTAATATCCCATCTACTCGTCCTCTCTGTCACTGTGAAGCCATTCCCTGTGTCCTGTCCCTCCATTCCTTTTAAAGAGTCCCTCTCCATCTTTCCTGTAGCTCCTTCAGGCACTGGAAGGCCACAATGAGATCGCCCCGGAGCTTCTCCTCGCCAGGCTGAACAATCCCAATTCTCTCAGCATTTCCCAATCCTCTTGGCCTTTTCTCCATCCTCTCCTTGTGCAGTCAGGGATTCCTGCCTAAGCACAGCTCATCCTCATCAGCTCCATCCATTTTCTCATGAGGATCCTTCCCCACCAGTTACCCAGGCATGGAGGGAAACTCCAGGAGAAAGTCTCAGGAGGGAGACTGGAGTTTTGCGTTCGATCCATCTTCCAAATTACTCAGGAAATTGGGCACTGGGGTGGGACAAGGATGAGCCCCCCTAAGGCTGAGAGGAAGCAGACCCTTACACTCAGTTCCTGGCATTGGACATCCCTGCACCTGGGGGATGAAAACTGTCACCAAGAGCTACATGACACAGGGACTTCCTGCAATTTTCCACAGTTGATGACTGACTTCCAGTGGAGTGGATCCCGCTGGAGAAGCCATTCCACAGCCACTTCTCTTTGCAGACATCTTTGGGGTGCTTTTCCTGCTGCTGTTGCTTTTAGCTGTGTTTTGTTAAGTCTTCATCACCTAAAAACGTTTTCATGTGCCAGGATTGGAGCTCTCAGTCACTCCTGGGTTGCCTATTTTTGGATCCTTGATCTGGGCTCTCGCTGCTAATGTTTTGTGTGTCTGTTTTCAAATAAACAAAAGCTGGAATAATAAATGTCTGGGCACTCAAAGAGTAGTGAAGGATCAGATGTTTGCTAAAGAAGAGGGATGTGACAAAGAAAGGAATTGACTGGGAAACACAGCAGAGCCAAACCTCCCAGAAGCTCTCAGCTCATCTGTCAGGCAGTGATGCCAAGAGGGGAGGGCAGGGAGTTCTTGGGATGCAGATAAACAGGGATGAGCCGGGGAGAAGCATTAATCTGCATCAGAATTCATCTGCTGCCACCATTATGGTTATTGCTAATAATAAACCACGGGGGGTGCTCACAGAGCAGAGCCCTCCTCACTGCCAGAATTCCATGAAGGAATGCCTGGGTAACCCTTCCTCTGCCCCAGGCTTTTCCTCTCTGAGCGAATCACTTCCCTGGCACTTCCATCTTACAGATATTTGTGCTCACACGGCCCTGACCTCAGCACAGGCTGTCCCCCACAGGTGAAGAACCCACCTTTCTCCTCTCTTTTAGCAATTACTTCCTCCAGTGGCGATGGAGCAGGGAAATCCTGGCCTCAACAGGCAGAAGGAAATCCCCTTCTTCCTGTGATTCCCGACTTCCCTGGTTATGTTTTCATCACCACCACTTGCTGTGTGTTATTGAAAGCAAACAGAGGTGCAGAAGGGCTGCTTGGTTTCTTCCCTGAGCTATAACAGGAGGGATGTGATCAATAAAACACTCAAGCAGAGCCCATGGAAAATCGCGCACTCATAAAAGGCATCTTTGCAATTAGTTTTTATCAGCTCCTGTGATTCTCCGCTGACCAACGAGGCTCCCGAGCTCAGCCCAGCAAGGAGCAGCTCTGCACTGCTCTGGCACAGCCCCGGGCTACAGGACAGGGGGGATTGTTTCGCCTGGCTCCTACTGAAAGCTTTTGGAAGCTGCAGATGCTGAATTGTCCGTGAGAGCAGCTCCGTGTGCAGCGCGGCCTGAGAGTCAGCTCCAAGAACTCCAGCATGGAGAGGGGACGAAGGCAAGGAGGAGGAGGGAAAGGGAACTTCACCTTCCACCAGCAGCACGGGCTCTCACGTGTTTGCACAGGGGCTCTCTGCCACAGGACCTGCTTTACTTTCAAATTCTCACCCATCTCATGGTCCCAGGGCCCAGGGGTGACATCCAGACCACGGCAAATCCAGCCCCCGAGAGTCTCCTGGGCCAGTGTCCCACAGTGTGTTGACTGCATTTTCCCTTCTCCAAAACCCCCAAACCAAACCACTTCCTTTTTCCCTAGAAATCTCCTAAAATTAAGACAGGCTCTACAAGCCCCAAATACTCAGTCCCCTGCTACCAGCCCTGCTCAGCCTCTGAGTTCCTCCCTTTTCTGCCCTTCCAGCACAAAGGTTGTGTCCGTGCAGGACAAGGAGCTCCCGGCACTCCTGGGGAGCTGCTCTGCTCTTCCTGCCACAGCTCCAGCAAGAAGCTGAAGCTTCAGAGTTCTCCTGTTTCTGCTCACTGGCAGCAGCAGGACACCAGCTATTCCCTAAGGTCAGGCAGGACAGACCCGTGCCACCCTCCTGAGACATCCAGCAGCCTTGGCCGTGGGTTGGCTCTCCTGGAACAGCCTGGAGTTTGCCCCAGGGAGGCAAAGAGGGGGTCAAACCACTGCCAGCAATAATTTCCTTTCATCCTGTCCTTCCCTGCCTAAATGGGCTGTTTGGAAATGCTCACAGTGAGGATTTAAACAGGGTTTGGTGGGGTTTTTTTGGTCTTCTTTCATTATTAAAGAAAACAACCGGTTTCTTTTTTTTTTTAAATTATTCCCCACCTGATAATTCTGGAATTGATAATGAAGACATTTCCTTAACTTACGGTTTTTCTTTTGTTTGTGTCTTTCTGTTGTAGGTAGGCAGGTGGATGAGGTGATCAGAGAAGCCCTTTTCTGCCTTTAAAAATATAATAATAATAATAATAATAATAATAACAATAATGTCAGCTTCAGGGTGGGCAAGATTTCCAGCTCTGGAATCTGTTTTCCCACAGATGAGTCCCCTTTCCCTGCCATAAATCAGTGCCACTAAGGCAGGGGACAGGACCTGTGCCCTGGGCACTGCCAGAGCACACACCAGCAGCTGGGGCTCAGCACAACAGGGCTTTATACCTGGGCCTGCTGCAAATCACCAGCCCTGATTCAGAGAAATCTCCTTTTCTCTCAGCACCCTTCCTAAAAGGATGAAATAATGTCATTGCTGCCTTCAGAAAAGAGTACAGACTGAAAATTGCACTGCATTAAGACCAAGGCATTACAATAATGACAATTTATGCCCCTGGATTACCTGGGCAGTACTTTTTTCTCACCTGGGAGCCTGGTGATAGCTCAGCAGAAGGTAATTCTGGCAGGGTGATTTGGACAAGAACCCATTACTGCAGTTCAATCCAACCTGTCTTTTCCTGTTATAACTCTGCCGTTTGAACCCAGCAGAGCAGTTACACTGAACATAACATTCTGTTGATTCCTAATGTTCTTGGAAGATGCTTTCCCTTCATCCCCAGCCCTCCTGCTCATTACTATTTCTCAGATTCCTTTAGCCTCCCTTATCAGACACCTACATGTTTTAATTCCTCATTTATATTCATTGCTACAACCTTCCCTTATTTTTCTGGGGACAGTGTTGACTGGTTTTGGGTTTCTACTTTATTTCCTCTGCTGAATGATAACATTTTTGCTTGGTAGTTTTTCCTGCTAGGGAAAACATGTTTTTGCAACAATCCCATGGAGGGCCCATGGAAAAGAAACACGTTCCACTGCTTTGGCTCATCTCAAACCAGCTGCAGCTTTCAAGTTCTCTCACACAGAGGCCTGAGAAGGGCTTTAATGGTGGCAGCTTCAACTTCAGTGATGTTAAAGCAGCCATAAAAGGGGCAGATCACCACAAAAATTCTCCCTCAAACTTTTCTGGTCCACGTGGAACCAGCCTGGAGCTCTCCCTGCCAATCACTTCACCCCCAGGGCCTGGCCAGACACACTCTGGTTCGGCTGAGGGGCTCCACAAGGGCCAGGACACCTCAGAACAGCTTTTGGGATGAGGAGCATGGAAGGGCTCATCTGCTGGAGCCAGATGTTCCAGTCCTCTCAGGAAGACACCAGAGAAAGGCTTTAATGGTGGCATCCGTGACCTTCCTAATGTTAAAGCAGCCCTGGGACCCCATGAAATAGGTGGATTCATCAGTCCAGATTAACCCTCCTGCATTTGGAGACGGCACCGTGAGCTTTTCATGGATGCTCTGAGAGTGGCTGCTCAGATGCTGGAAGGGATAATGTGGAATTTTACTCATTTCAAGGACTCTCGAGCAAAAAAGTGGAAACCCTCAGGCAGGACCAGGCACAGCTCAGGTGTCCACAGAGCCAGCAAGAGTCAGACACTCCAGGCACAAAGAATAAGAAACGTGGTTTAGGGTTTTGTTTTGGCAGACGAAGAGCCTGATAAGGAGCAGTGGCAGGATTCCTGCTGGGAGAGATGAATGGGGGGAGCTGCTGGCCCAGGCAGGGGCTGGCTGTGCCTCACCCCCCTTCAAGCACAGCATCCAACCTGTCTCCATGGGAACTGCAAGGGCAGAACTTGTCTGTGCCATCTCAAACCAAACCGGGGGGCGGCGGGGGAAGAAGTCCAGGCAACAATGAGCCTCGGAGCCACAGAATTGCGAGCAGGTGGCTCAGGGGGTGTCCTGCCCTCAGCCGCGCTGGCCCTGGGCCGGGACAGGGCCCTGGCCCTGCTGCTCTGCTGCCACCGGCCCTGTGCCCCCCGCGCAGGGCGTGGTGGGACCCGGGGCTGGGCAGGCAGGGGGGAGGCAGGGGCTGGGCAGGGAGGGGGCAGTGGGAGCGTGGGAGGGCTACAGCTGCAGCGGGACCACGCAGGCCCGGCTTCTGGAGGCGCTGAGCCTGTGCACAGCTCGCTGCCCTGAAGCAATCGTGCGGGGGTGAGGAGCTCTACACATGCAGGAGGCGAGGGCAGGTGCAGGAGGTGGGGATGAGAGACACTGAAGGCAGAGCTCTGAACGGCTGCCTCAGCCCTGGGAAACAGATCCAGGCTTGGGAGCAAAGGGGAGAACCCAGAGGAGAAGGATTTCCCTGCCCAACTTTGTGCAACAGGTCCACCTCTGCTGCAGCAGACAAAGCCAGGGCAGGGCTCTGTAAAACCCATCTGTGAACAAACCAACCCTCCTGTCTGCAGCAGGAAAAACAGCCCAGCATCACCCGGGACGAG
The DNA here is from genome assembly GCA_013400975.1 of Atrichornis clamosus. NCBI lineage: Eukaryota > Metazoa > Chordata > Aves > Passeriformes > Menuridae > Atrichornis > Atrichornis clamosus. The sequence goes on along the minus strand of WBMZ01012082.1, from coordinate 4,000 downwards.
GGTCAGAAAGGGGCTTTTCACCCTCATCTCCCCATCCCAGCCTGCTGACAGGGCTCGGGTGACTTTGGCTGCCCCCTGTGCTCGGGGGTGACTCCAGAGCAGCACCCACCACCCACCTCCACACGAACCACTGGGCAAATGCACCTCCAGCTATTTTCTCTAATTGTTTCCCTAATCACATAAAACCTCCGAAATTCCATTTGTCTTCTTCCAGGGTAATTTGCTTTCCCCCATGCACTGCTGGCTGTGTCTCTCACTGTAACCCCTGTGTCTGCAGCCACTCGTCAGGGCTGAGGGGGGCCCCAATTAGATTATTTGTCCTAATAAAAATAAGTCTAATGGAATTACACAACGAGACCAGATTAAAATCAGCTGCTTTGAAAACACTGGGTTTGGATTCGTGTTAGCTGAGAGAACAAGCACATGGCTCATCCCTCTCCCATCTCCTGCTTTCCCATCCCAGACCTCATTCATGCATGGCAAGAAATGATGCCACACTTTTGGTTTTTTCCTCCGTCAGCACAGGAATGAGGTGATGCAGCAGCTGAGGGCAAGTGCAGGCCATAAGTTCAGGTCTGAAGGTAAAAGGTGCTCCTGCTCCTCAGCAGCAGTTTTACAGCCAGTGTAAAACAAACTCTGCTTCCTGGAGCAATCAGCCAGGTTCACAGAGAAACACTGGTATCATTTAATTGGGTGTATTGGTCTTGTTAGATTTGGAAGGTTTTTCTGAGGGGAGTGAAGCACAGGAATGACAACATCAGAACAGGGGCAGTCTCTAACTTTACACTCGTCACTGTCTTTTTCAGCAAATGGGCCAGGGAAACCCTAAGTGGATAATTAATTAGCAGTGTTCCCACGAGAGAAGATTTTCTTTAACCCTCAGGAGCTCAGTAATCACCATGCCCTGACACAGGAGCTCCATGCACTTGGCACGCTCACCCAGATTTTAGCCACAGAGCTCTCAGGATTTACACCAACATGCACTGCAGTCACAGAATCCCAGACTCCCAGAATCATTTGGGTTGGGAAAATCCTCCCAGCCCATGGAGTCCAAGCTGTGCCTGATCCGCACCTTGTCCCCAGCCCAGAGCACTGAGTGCCACGTCCAGGTGTTCCTTGGGCACCTCCAGGGATGGGGACTCCACCACTTCCAATGTCTGACCACCCTTTCCATGAAGAAATTCCTCCTGATGTCCAGCCTGACCCTCCCCTGGCACAGCTGGAGTCCTTGTGCTGGATCCCCAGGCAGCTGAAGGCAGTGTGCCTCCTCAGTGAAATGACTCAGATTATTTCCATTTGTGCCTCTGTGAACCAGCCCAAACACGGAGCAATTCCTGCCCTGTTTCCCCACTCCTGCACAGCAGCAAATGTTGGGAGGACAGCACTCTCCTGCTTTTCCCTCAAACGACAGCTGTGGTTTCCAACACAAGCCCACAAGGAATATTTCCATGTTGTGGTGTGAGAGTTGGATGTGCAAGGCAACGTGCTGCCTCCTCACACCTTCCTGGCGCACATTCCACCCCCCTCTGCTGCTCCTGCAGTGAGGGAGCCAGCAGGGAGCATGGCCAGACCCCACACGGGACACTGGGCTCCTCACCTTGTCCTCCACATCCCCCCAGGCACTGCCTGTGCTGTCTCCAGGAGCAGAGGAGTGGAAAGCAGGACAGACCTGAGGTGTCCTCAGTGGAGAGGTGTGGGATTCCCAACCCCTCTTCAACCCCACTCCCAACACAAGCTCCTGCATCCTCTGTCCCGTGGGAAGCTGCATCTCCCCTGCATTCGCCTGGCAACCCACGGGTTCCAGAGAGTTCTCACCCAAAGGGCTCAGCCCCACGCTGGAAGCACTCCCACCTTGCTCTCTGTCCTGCCTCAGATTTCCTGGAATACCTGGAAAAGGGGAGCAAACATGGAAAACTCGAGGCATGCCAGCTGGCTCCAGAGGATGGGGAGGAGGAGGTGGGGGAGAAGCACTGCTGGCACTTGCAGGAACACAGTTGGTGCTGAGGAGCTGAATGTACGATTTGGAGACTTCCTCGAAGGCCTTAATGAGCCAACAGGCACAGTCAGAGCACTCTTAAATCAGTGTTTACAAAGTCCTGGGGAAACTGAACTATTTCTGTCTGGCCCCAGTCGGAGCCTGCTTGAAGAAAGAAGACAAACACACCTTGGTGTAGAAGCAGTTATTATTTAAGCAAACTCAAAGGTTGACTCATGTGTTTGTTTTTCAGTGGTGTTATTGGACAGTGCTGACAGTGCCAAGGGCAGCCCGGGAGAGGGAAGAAGCAGAGTGAAGATCTCCTCAGAGGAGGGGAAGGTGCTGCTGCTCCTTGACTGTCACAGCAATCCCCATTCCTGGTGGGAATGCTGCAAGGAGCCAGGTCCCTGTGTTCCTGTTTTCTGGCCACACCTGTGGCTCTTCCCCCAAAGAGTGGGACTGCTGCACATCCCGAGCTGCCTTCCCCAGAGGCTGGCCTCATCCATCATCCTCTCTGCTACAACTACAAAATCCAAGTAATCTCCTAAAAAACTCCACCCTGCCTTTGCCAAGTGAGAAGAGCCAACTGCGGCAACAGGGGACAGAGAAAAATCATTCTCCTTCAAGAAACACAGGGCAATATTCCCATTAAAAGAAAACTATTTTATTTTTAAGAAGAAATGAAGTCATGATGACATCACACATTTCCAAGCACAGCCCAGGCCGACTGCCACTGCTGAGCTTGGAACTGGCAAACCAGGACTTGGCTCCTTCCTCACCACCCTGAAGCAGCAGAAACTTGCAGCTGTGTAATGTTTTAATTACTCACCCTTCTATCGGGTTTCCAAGGGGGAGGTTTGTTTTGGAGCAAGGAAAGATGCCTCAGGGGGTTGAGGAAGTGACACTATTTTTTCACTCCCAGGCATAGCTCCGTTTCTCCCGGTGTTGGATCCACAGACTGGCTCCACTCCCAGCACCTGAACCAAAGCACTGAGACAGGAGCAGGACTCCTGCGAACTTCCCTCAGCCCCGGAGTAAGTCTGAGCAAGCTCCAGCAGTGACAAAATGCTCGGTGACACGAGCTCGGGACGGATGCAGAGCTTGGAGAGCTCGGATGTGACCGCAGGCTTTGCACCCCGGGACACAAATGTCAGAGCACAGAGCTGCCCCAGTCCCCACAGCTCCACTCCTGCAAAACACCTTCCTTCCTGGTACACTCATAGAATTGTCAAGGTTGGAAAACTCCTCTGAGATCCTCGAGTCCAACCCTTCCCCCAGCACTGCCGAGGCCACCACGTCCATGTCCCCAAGTGCCACAACCTGCACATTCCTTGAACCCTTCCTGGGACAGCCATTCGTCCTCACTTCAGCAAAGTTTCCACTCGTGCAGAGCCTCCCCGCCTGGCGACTTTCCCTGTGCCACGGGGCTCCTGCTCTCTGCCAGCCGCAGTCCCGCTCCTCTCCTTCCCGCGGGTCGGTGCTGCCCATTCCAGCACTTTGCTGAGCACACGCACCGCACATCCCAGCGGCTCCGGAGCCGGCGGCCGCTGATGCTGCTCCCTCCCACCTTTACCTGTGCACCCTCACACGCACCATCCTCCCCTCCGAGCGCTCCCGGCGCTCCGGCTCCGGCGCGCACCCGCGGGATGCCGAGCCCCGCACCCGCGGGATGCCGAGCCCCGCACCCGCACCCTCCGCTCCGCGCAGCCCCGGCGCTGCCGCTGGGCGCTCCCGGGGCGAGGACGGCGAACCAACTCCCCCGGCAGCGGGTTTGCCACCATCCCCACCAAAACCCCCTCTCTCCGCCGCCTCCTCCTCACCATGGCCGGGGCAGAGCCCCGCGGCGCCCGGCGCGGCTCCCCCGGCGCGGCTGCTCATCCTGGCGGGGCAGGACGGGGTGTCCGCGCTGTCCGCCCCGGCGCGGGGCTGCGGGGTAGCGGTGCCCCCTGCCCAGGTGCGGGGTTTCGGTACCCCCTGCCCAGGTGCGGGGCTGCGCTCCCGCCCCGTCGCTCCGCGGCCGCGGGC
>WBMZ01012081.1:47084-116116 GCA_013400975.1 Atrichornis clamosus | reverse complement strand
AGCACCAGATCAAGGCAAACACAAGGGTCACGCTCCACCTTTGGGGCTGAAAAGACAAAACAACGGAAGACACCAAGTTTATATCTGATTTACGACTGGCACAAGTGCTTGAAGTCTCTTAATCTCACTGATGTTTTCCTAAGCACATCACCTGCACAGTGTCCCACTGTGCCACCCCACAGCAGGTTCTTACAGCCAAACATTCCAACACCAAAGTGCTGGGTGTTCATACACCCCCAGCTGCAGGCAGAAGCACAAAAGAGCAATAAAACCAACTCTTGAAGGGTCCAACGCTACATTTCTGGTGAGACTTGCGAGCTGAGCCCACAAGATGTCACTCTCCCCCCTGAAATGGGTGTTTTGTGGGAGATGGTTGTATTTCCTGCACATTTATTCTGTGGAGTTCGCCTCACTCCCCTCCAGCAGCTCCAGGGACTCATCAGGATTCCTGCTTCTCATTGCTACAGCTTCGTTTCTCTGCAGGAGCTTTCCTGCTGAGCAGCGGGCAGAGCTGATTCTGCCTTCAGGTGGGACTGGAGGTGCTCCTGGCTGAGATTTAATCTGCTGTGCCTGTGTACCAGTGGCTCTGGAGTCATGGCAACACCACCAGCACAAACTACACTTGTCTGGGAACACAGGCTGGGATAAAACCCTGTGGCTTCGCTGTTGGTGGGATCTAACTGTTCAATAAAAGCAGTTCGGGTTTACATCACGTGCTTGCAGTCACAGCTTCTACTGCACTGGACACAGAGCTGCACATCACATCGTCCTGAGGCACAGAAATACCAGTATGGGATAAAAATTAAAAAAAAAAAAACCCAAAACAAATTACATCTTTTCATTCTAAAGGGCAACCATTTTTAGCCAGTAACATCTATTTTGGGGGGAAGCATAGTCTTTCTCTTCCCCCTTGTGATCAGAGATTTTGCCAAAGAGATTTGCAGTTTCCTACGAAGAGAAAAAAGCCAATGAATCTTTTTATCATTCAATATTTCCATCAACCACCTTCAATTTGAGCAGCTGCTCCTCTGAGACCTTCAAAGGGCTCCACCTTATTGAACATGAGCTCTCTGAGAACACAGTAACTGCCCTGGGGACACATTTAGCATTTGAGAGACATCACACTGACATCAGAGCATGAGACAGAACAGTTCCTGACTGCTGTGAGAGGAAGGAGAGCAGGCTGGAGCTTTCAGAAAGAACTAATTAGTGATCAGTATTTATAAAAACCCTCAAACAGCCAATACAGAAGTCAGCCCCTGAGGTTGGACATAGGAGAAGACAAAACTCCTTCAATGGGGGAGTAAGAATTCTCTATTGGCTCCAAGCTGTAAATCAACAGCTGGGTAAGAGCTGAGAATATTCCCAAAAGCAAAGAAACATTTTTCTTGCAGTTCTGAACGTAATTGACCCAGTGAACTGCTTTGGAAAGAGCACAGAGAGAACCACATTTACCCTCCTATTTCAAAGGAATTTTCACCCTTCCCATATGAGAAAGCATTGCAGGGACTGTTTCTCTAAATATTTGTTCCTTCATAGAAAACCCTCCCACCAAACTTTGCCATTTCAATTCAGATGGAGCAGATGTAACAAAACTCACCCAGGGAGAATTCCCAGTCTATCGCAGCCCAGCAGCGCTGGTAACATCACGTGAAAATTCCCCTTTGGAAAGCTACAGAAGATGAACCTTAGACCTTTTTTCTGCTCATCCACCCATTAAGGTTCACACTCCAAATCAAGGTTTAAAATTTAACAGAATCCAGGTACTGCAGCCCGGTGCAATACAACACCTCAGCTCGAGGCAGTGAGCAACGACACCCAGAGAAAAATCAGGGTTTACCCACTGATCTCTTCAACGTGAGCTGTTCACTACAAGAGTGTTTCGCACGAAGCTTTGCAAAAGTTTGTGAGCTTTTCACACAAATAAAATAATTTCGACATTCTGATTATTAGAGAGCGAAGCTGTTAAATTCACTAAAATGTTCAGACTGCCTGAAATGCAGAGCCTTTTGTTTTATTATGTTTTTCAGTCCATTTTTGGGTGGCCTGCTATTAAGATGGTACAATGACAAGTTAGTGTGGTTACACTGGAGATAATACAAGGAGATAAGAAAGGTGTGGTTTTTGCTGAGGAATAACATGGGAAGAAGCTTTCAGATAGAGCTTTGTATCTACAGAGAAGGCCAAAATCTGGATGAAATTCTCAGGAAATCAGCAAAACCAGCTCATCTCATTCCAAAGCTCAGCAGTGATAAACTTGAATTTGGACAAGGCTTAAATCTTTGGGTGCACAGGCCCAGGGTGCCCCTTTCATTCTTATGATTTTTAAGACGCTAAAAATACTTTAAGGTTTATGCCCTGTGTTTTTTCCTTACTTCTCATGCCAACTCATTACTTAGTACCTCAGAAACTGAAGAAAAGTCTTAAACACAGATTAACCAGGCCTTTTAACAATTAAAACCTTTGGAGAGTCTGCTTCCACCACTCCTCCACCAAGCCCTTTACCCAGGTAACCCAAGTAAAAAACAAACCATTTTACTCCTGACTAAAACCAGGTGTTCTGATCACACACACCTTGAATCTGGAGATCTGAATTTGCTTTTGTGTCTGAAATATTTAAATATTTCTCTTGCACTTGGTGTTGGGAAGTTATGAGCTATAAGCTAGATTTTGTACTTTTTTTTTTTTTTAAGGAGAAAATAAGTCTCATTTTATTCTGAGATTTCAGTCTCTGAAAGATAAGGCAGAGCCAAGATCTCTTATTTTATGCATGAACAGGCTTTCAAAGCTAAGCAGGTCTCCCAGTAGAAGATATTTGCCATTGATTTCACAAAGTTCAGACACTCAGGTCAATGTTTGCACACTAAGAACCTTCTGGGACATCTGCACCCTCCAGGTGTGGGTGATAAATCCACTGTAGTTTTATATCCGTGTCTGGGAGAATTTTAGTCAAGAAGTTGAAACATGGATTTGCAGAGACAGCAGAAAAATTTGTATTGGTGAATTTTCAAGTCCGTTTTTGACCTGAACTTAGGACATGCACTACCTAGAGCCCAACATATTGCCAGCACTCGCAGAACCCCAGAATGGATTGGTGGGAAGGGAATTAAAGCCCATCCCATCCCACCCCCTGCCATGGGCAGGGACACCTCCCACTATCCCAGGTTGCTCCAAGCCCCGTCCAACCTGGCCTTGGACACTTCCAGGGATCCAGGGGCAGCCACAGCTTCTCTGGGCACCCTGTGCCAGGGCCTCACCGCCCTCACAGGGAGGAATTCCTTCCCAATATCCCCCCTAACCCTGCCCTCCTTCAGTTTACGGCCATTCCCACCTGTCCTATCACCCCATGTCCTTGTGAAATGTCCCTCTCCAGCCTTCTTGCACCCCCCTTCAGATACTGGAAGGTTCTCTAAGGTCTCCAAGAGACCCAGGAGATTCCTGAGAACCAAACGGGCACTTCCTACTCCAAACATTCCCATCTTCTTAATAACTCCGTTTCATACATGGGGAGGGTGCAAAGCAATGTTTACAGTCTAAACCCATTAGTAATGGTGAAAAAAAAGATAAGTTGTATAAATCATCTAGACCATCCTAATTAGTACCAATTGGAACTGGAGGGCCAGAGTGTAAATCTGTAGCAAAATCATCACCTCTCCTTGCTGGAAAGGGTTAAAAGCAGCAGGATGGGCAAGTTCTTTTTCCCCTCTCACTGCATCCATTTCACAAAGAAAAACATCGACACCAACCTCCACAGCTGTCAAGACAAGCCCTCTCACCGAGATCTTATTTAACCACGAACAACACACGTCCTGAACTTCGGGAAGAATCCCGTGGAAAACAACTGCGATAAGGAACATGAGGATTAATTGTTAAATACCATCGGCAGGCACAGTGCAAGACAGGGATCTCAGACAGCCCCATGGTCAATATTTGCTGACCAGATAAAATCAACAGCACTTCAGTTCCAGGCTGTTTGTAAATCGGTCAGTTTTGATACTCTTGGGTGACGGGTCGTCCTAAAACACACAAATACTGAAAGGCAAATATTTTAAAAGAAAACCACAAACTACTGCACAAAGGCAGTAAGATTCAGCCAAAAAAAATAGCAGAGCTGGTGGAATTCACAGTCACTTGGCACACATTAGCATAAACAAATGGCAAAAAATCTGCAGTCCCAGCAAACAGCACATCCTGGGAGACAGGCACGCAGCAACTGAACAAAAAAATCAGGTTTTTTGGAAGCACTTTAGGCCTCATTTGAACTTGCAGGTTCAAAAAGGAAAAAGGTTACATTAATAGCTGAGTTGCTCCCAAGCCATCATTCGTGTGCTCTCACACTTCAGATTAGAAGAGACACCGCACGAAGGGAAGTTTGTGCTTATGGACTTTCCAAAGCCACCAAAACCGGAGAAGACCAGCTGCTCCCCTCAGAGATCAACAGCCTTCCCCATCTGATATTCATCTTCCCAAAAACCCCCATTAACCAGCTCCAGCTACAAGCAGAACATGGGGGAAAAAAATTATCCATTTGCCTCTTCCATTACGAAATCCCTGCGGAGCCATCAGTTCCTCACACAAATGAGATTTTTTGAAAGAATTTTAGCAAAAGTTAAATTCCACCAGCAATCCCAGCACACACCCACCTCCCACTTCTTGCAGCAGCTTGGTTTACTGGTAACAGAGGAGAAGTCCCACTTCCTCCCCTCTGGCCCACAACTGGAACATGGAAGTTCAGCAAAGCCTGAAAAACCGAGAAGTGCAAAATTTAGAGTGGCTCGTGTCGCAGCTTCTCGGAATTGTGTGACCTGCAGTGACCAAAACCTCAGGCCACCAAGGCTTCCCAGAGCTCTCCAACCACCACAGGACAGGGCTCGAGCAGTTCCCTCTTCCCCAGGTGGTTTTTAAAGGTCAGTAAATACCCCCACTGATATCACCTAAATAAGTAGCCCACTTGGACCACTTTTCCACAGTGGGAGAGGATCTATAACCTTTAATTTCATAGCTTTTGGGGGTTTTACTTTTCACAATTAGCAGATACTTAGGGGGGAAAAAAACCCATCACATCACTCAGGCTTTTTCCTGTAGAAAGTACCACAATATTTTCATAGGTGTGGAAGTAAGAAAAAGGTGAATGAACATTAAGTTATTCCCACAGACATTCAGAGTGAATTTCAATTTATTAAGGAAAGCAAAAGCACTATGAACTACTTGAAATGAAAGACTCATTTACCTTTATAAGCCAATTCAAAATATCTAAGCCACCTATTTGTAAATAATATTTTTAGCTCAAGTCTTAACAAATCAGCAGTTCACTGTTAGTTTATCTCACTAGAAACCAAGAGACTTTACAAGTGAAGCTTTTTTAAGGAAAAAAATGGAATTTTTACCTCTTTCCATCACAGAACACAAAGGGAAGCAGCCACAGAGCACACAGCAGTGCTAGGGACTCTCCCCTCATTTGTTCCACACTCTTAAGTTATCAAGATTTCATCTCAAAACCCCCACAGCTGCGTACCTGGTAGCTCAAGAAACCTCCATCTCCTCAGCACACACACCTTGCTGAGCTGAGATGGAATTCTTCCATTAATAAACTTCATTTTGAACGTGTTGGAGGCATTTTAGGACTTAGGCACATCTTTGCTTTTGGGTGAACTCACAGGGAGTGCCAGAGCTTCCAGCAGAAAACCAACCTGAGTTAATTCATCTCCAGAAATGTCAGGAGCTCCTGCACTGGAGCTGTTCCCCACTGATGCAACAAAATCCACAAGTTTTACATCTTTTGGAGCACCAGCATTCTACATTTCATTCTTAACCAGTCCTGATCTTGGGCCAAAGGAGAGCAGTCCTTTAAACCTGAGTGATCTACTCAGCAGTTCTTGCCCATGCAGGTCCAGAGATTACAAGCAAGGCTGGCTTTAAGAGGTAAATAATAAATCAAAGCTGATGAACTCTCTCATGGCCACATCAATAATGCATGCACAGCAAAACGCTGACAGATTGCATCTCCAGCCTCTGAAGAAAGGAACATCATCATGTCTTAATAAAAAAATTGTGCACCTGTGTGCAGGGTTCTTGCTTCATAAAGCTGTGTGCAGGTAATTACCTGGGTGAGGAATCAGAAATTCTCGGCATCCCTTAAAAAACTCATCCTATTTATGACCTGTACAGGCCCCTAAGCACCAGCCTTTGGGTTTGGATCACCCTGCTTTTGAACAAGGACAAATTCCAGGGAGAGTCCTGCCCCCAAGGAATTCCCTTCCTGCTCTCCCACCCCGAACAAAGCCGTGCCAGAGGCAGGGAAGGCTCTCACAGCCATCCCTGCTGTTTAATGGGAGGAAAGGACCATTCCCCCTCCTGCTCCATCAGCCACCCAAGAGCCTTCAGAGGAGCTTTCAGCAGGAAAACAAACCTCAGCACTACCCAGGCTGTTAAAAACCAACCAGAGACACAGAACCACGGTGGAGGCTGGAGTTTCCGGATGACAAAAGCAGACCTGGAGCATTAGGGACAGCATTTGGAGTCCTGAAAGCGTTTGTTTATTCACTTGGATGCTCACTGTATGCTAATGGTCACAGAGCTATTGCTCTTGCTCGGGGGCGTGTGAGCCAAGCAGGGATCGCTGGAGCAGCTCAGCTGGAGCGCAGCTCGCTCCCAGCTTTCCCGGGAAAACGCTTCCACGCAAGCAGGCGTCTGCCCACAGAATGTGTGCAAAGGTTGCCAGGCTCCAAAAATGACATCTGAGCAGCTCGACAGCAACTCAGCCAGAGGAAGGGAGCAACTGGGAGGAAACTGGATTTATTTCAGACACAACCTGACGGCTGTGCCCTTCACAGGAGAAATCTGGGAATCTGCACACTCAACGGGATACCTGCACTCCTGACACAGGATGGCACGCTTTGGGAAGCCAGCCCAAGCACCATCACTGCCCGAACCCCCAGCCAGGGCTTGGTGAATGGACGGCAGGACAAAACCCTTCAGCCCTCAGCTCAGGCATCCCTTAAACAAGTGAAGAGCAGGGAAGTGACGCTGGTAGCATCCGTCACCAACAGCAGTGGCACAGGAGGACAGCAGCAGGCCAGCACCAGTGCTCTCTCTGACCAAGCCCACAGCAAGCAAAGCAAACAGGCAATATCTGTTTTATAGGAAAACAGCTTCCTGCCCTGCTAGTTTAGAACTGGGTTTCATTTGGGGCACAGTAGAATTTACCCCACGGTGCTGCCTGGGGTCTCTTTAAATTAATGCCACAAAATCCCTTCGAGTTTATCACTTTCCATGGCCAACTCCCCACAGATCCTGCTTTCTCTGTGTTGTCTTCTGCTGAGGTGTCAGAGCCCAGGGGTGATCCCTGCACTCTGCAAGCCCAGAGGCTCAGCACAGTGACCACCAAACTGGGGTTTTCCACTTGGACCAGAAAGGGAGAAATTCCATTTGAAAACACCGTGTTTCCCATGGCAGAAGGGGTAGATTTGGAGCCTGTTGCACGTGAAGAAAGGAGGTGCCACGCTGGCTTTGGTTTGCTAATGCCACCTAATCCATCCACCACTTCACCATTTTTCCAGTCACTGCTTCAGAAACATGACCAGGGCTAAGGCAGAAATGGCTTGGAGGTGAATAAGCAGAAAGTTGTCAGCATGGCCACGGAAATGTCGTGTGTACAACAAAACTGAGTTCTCCCTTATGCCTCCACACCAAAAGAAACATGTCTTGGCCTCTGACTCAAACACACTCACCATCAATAAACCCAAATTAAATCCCCCAGCTGCAAATCCATCCTCTGTTGAACTTCAGACATTAATTGGAGATTCTGACACTTCAGCACATGCCTCATGCATTGCTTCCCATCTTGTATGCTGTAACTAAATCACCACTTGTATCATCACAACTACATGAAAATCAGAACTGTTTCTCAACCAAGAGATGTTTTTCAATGTTAACTCTCTGAAAGGGATTACGAGATCCTCAATGACATTCATTTATTGATGAAACTTCTTTGAAAATTAATAAGATGACAGACTGACCTTGCTAAAGGGACTTCATGAAAGAAGAGTTATCGCATAATCAGAGTGGATATTAAAAGCTCTGTCCTGTAAACACTCCAGCAACACAGCAGGCAGTGACTCAACCAGGTTTGTTGGGTGCAGAAATGCTAAAAGACAAGCTTCTCTTTTTATGGAAGTGCAGCACATCCTTTCAGGCATAAACCCACAGATCAGCTGCATGGGAGCTGCAAACAGTGAAAGAAAATTTGGCCCACACTAAGCCAGTCTAAGGATTTATAAAGTAGTAATTTCTTGGAGAAATCTCAGAAGTGTCTTGTGTATTTGGGGTCCTCAGGAAAGGCAGATTGTTCCAGCCCCCTGTTAAAGGCAGAGTTAATTACACTGCCTGTTGTGTGCCCTGCAGAGGGTTACATAAGGTGCAGCTTTATCTTCCTGTGGCCACACAATGCACTGCCTGGGCATTCACTTCCCTGTGTTGACAAGCTCTTGGAGGTCTTTGTGAATGGTTTGTCCCCGTTTGAGCCAAAGGACTGGGTGATTTTCAGGTCTGGAAAGCTGACAAGAACTAAACCCAGACACCTTGACACACAGACCCACCTACGAGCCACAGGGCTGCTTGGTTTCCCTCCCTTGTCCTCCTTTTGTCCCAATATCAAGTACTAAAGTAAGGATATCAGGAGAAGTCTCTATCACCAAAAAAACACTGGCAAAGATTTGGCATCATCATTCCTGTACAGGTAATCTCTGCAGAGAGGTCACCTCCTTTCTCTTCAGGACTCCTTAATGAAGTCAAGTCTATCACCCACGGGCTCTGCGTCACCTGGAGGACCAAGAACAAGGGCAGACCCTTGCACTGCTGTTCCCAGACAAAACCAGGCCATTCATCCTGGCATCAGCACATCCAACCATCACGGTGACACATTCCAGCCAACAGGTGAGGACAAAGCCCAGGGAGCAGCACAGCGAGGCACCCAGGGGAACAACAAACCCTTCCTGTCTATGGTGGACAGCATCATCCTGGGAGCAGGGAAGGGGAAGCGGCCCCAAAACCTACCTGCTCTCACTGAATTCCTTCTTCTCTCGGACGCGCAGCCACTTCCGAAGGAGGAAGCGCTTGCGGCGCGGGGAGGCACTGGGAGTGGAGCAGTTGGACCAGGGAGTGTCCTCGTCACTGGAGGGGGTGATCTCAATGGATGGGAGCTGCAGGTACTCCTTGCTGGAGGAAGGGGACTCCTGGTACCTGGCGGCCTCCAGGCTCTGCTCCTGCACGTTCTTCATCCGCCTCATCTTGAAGCGCTTCCTGCGCAGGGTCGGGGTGGACGAGCTGGACCAGGCACAGCCACCCTCCACCACCTGCTGCTCGGGGACTTGCAGTGCCGGGAGCTGCAGGGTTTCTGTCATGTTGGCAGCTGGCATCGGACGCCCTTTCTCCTTCTGCTCCCACCCCCAGGCACACTAGATCTGATCTCGGTGTAAAACCACACCACAGAACCACAACTCGCCTTCCTCCTCGCTCCCCCGGCTCCAGCACTGCCCTCCCTCTCAAGCAGGAAACCTCATGTTCTTCACGTGCTCTCGTTTAACAACCCGCGGCGTGGGGAGGGGATGGCCGGGGCACGGACATGCCACAAGGGAGGCCAGTCTCAAGTTTCTTTTCTCCTTCTCTCCTCTACAAAAAGTCCCTCCCCTGCCTGGTCTCTCCCTCTCAAAGCAGGTTCAGCACTGAGACAAGGGCTGCCAGCAAGGGCTTGGCTGGTGTTCAGCTCCCCTCCCCGGCCCCCCTTTGCCTTCTGCTGGCTCGGGAAAAGAAAAAGTCTCCTGGGGCTGCTCTAGGAAAACTCGGCTGTGGTCTTCTCAAAGAGACGAGGCAAGCATGGAGTGGAGCGGCGAGGAGCTGTGGGGAGGTCAGAGAGAGAAACAGAGGGGAGGGGAGGAACAATACTAGATAAAAATCAGGAAAAAGAGTAGCAGGAGCAGCGTGTTCTTTCCCTGCAGCGGGTGAGACATACGCAGGCAGCTGTTGCAAGTGTAAGCGCACTCCTAATCCCGAGAGACAGGGTTTGTGTTACCCGAAGTGCTGCTGCTACAAACGCCCCGAGTGGGAAAGGGGCGAGGAGGGGGAAAAGCCTCCTGGGGAAGCCAATTGGGCAGGGCTGCTCCTTGTCCCACCCCGAGAGGGAGGGAGCGAGCGAACTCCGACTTTCAGCCTCCTTTCACAACCAGATTCTCGGTTTTTGTTCCCATTGACTGCTCGCAGAGAAGCCAAAGGAGGAGGGGGATGGAGGAATAGCCCAAAAAGCAGCAGCAGCAGCAGCAGCAGCAGGTGGCACCAGAACTGGTCGGGCTTTTAGCTCAGTTTCACGTGAGTGAAAGCTGATTAAAAGAGCTCTCAGAGTGATGCTGCTTCCAAAATGACGGTGGGGGGTGGAGGGTCTCAGGTCCACAGACACCACACAAGGACAGTGACACATGCAGAACAGGTCTCACAGCGGGAGAAAGGCTCTGCGTGCAAGTTTCTCAGGCACCAGCACACCGAGGGAGCTCTGCCAAGGCTCAAGCACTTGGAACAGCAGCCACGGGAAAAGGGCTTGCAAAATTCTGGTGATGAAATCAAATCAGGAGGAGCAAACAGTGTGCCAGGTTCTCCGTCAGGTTCCTCCGAATTTCACCGAATGCTCCTGCATGAAGTTCTATTTTCAGGTGAAAAAAGGGACATAGAATTTAAATCCTCTAGAATTCAGCTGTGTGAATTTCGAGTGTGCTCTCAGAAATAAAGAAAAAATACTCAAAAACATCTCTAAGTCGTCCTGACAGAGCTTTAGTTTTCATTGTTAAACAGCCTGAAACTTTAAAAATATTAGCTTCAGGTTAGAAAATATTTGTCAACCCAAATCAAAACAGTTTTGCTTGCATGGACTGCCTCAGTTTTGTTTGAAAATAAACTTCACAAGGAACTCTGAACATCAGAAACTGCCATCTAGGACATAGATAATGTGTCAGAAAAAGAAGATTTATAACAGCAGGAACAAGAGGGAAAGAAACATTTCAATAAAATGACAGAGGGGTTTAAATCCTCAAGTGCTATATTTAATTGCTGTACTGTCCTTTCTTCTCTGCTCATTCTGTAAGTTAATAGCTTGACAACTCTTCAAACAGATTTCTGGAGAATCTGTCACCTTGGTACCCATGCACCAGGTGCACGCACACAAACAGAGTTCTTCCTACAAACACCCACTTAGAAAAGAAAATCAAATAAACATTTTTTTTCCCAAGTCCAAGAAACAAATCTGTAGATCAGACAAAATGCCAATATCTCAGATTTGTGTGAGCAGCTTTGCATCTTCTCTGCCTCAAGGGCAGATGCTTTTTCTCCCTCCTCTGGAGAAACCTGAGCCTGAGCACTTCAGGCAGCATTGCCATGATTTCTGTCTTGTCACCACACAGTCAGAAGCCGCCTGGACATGACATGACCTCTTAATTCCAAAAATTACATTTCGTCTTCTTCCCAGGGCATCCGGGAACCAAACCCCCATAGTATCATCCCTGAGTTTTTACCACGTGTATGTGAACCTTCACACAACCCAACTCCCTCTTTCGGGGGAAAGGATGAGCAGCCCTTTGGAGATCATCAGAAAGTTTTTCTCTGTGTATTAATGAGTTTGATCTCCCGTGGAATCTTTCATCAGCTGCACAAGGTTCTCATCTAATTGCAGCAAAAAGTACAAATAAGGGTCAAAACTAGCACTTTGGCAGGGCCCTTCAGCAGAGGATTGCACTGTGGACATTTCAAAGCCTCAGAATCACCACAGCAATTATCTAATTAATCCACCAGGGACTCAGACAAGGCTGCTCTGGGCCATGGCAGCATTTGGTAACCACTTCATCATGCAAGGAAAAGCACCTGCTGTCACCAGTCTGATTTTTGTTGCCCTCATACTCACTGAACTCCAGTGGAACTCTCTTCAGGAAAGGACCCTTTCCCACCTCCTTCATACGTGAAAAAGGGAATCATTCTCCCACGCTGTGCCCTGGGAGTCCTTTCCCTTCGGAGTGAGGCACAAGCACAGTGAGTGGCCCTTTAACTCCAGGCACTTCACGGATTAGTAATCACCACTTATTTGCACTCCGGCATTCCCGGCACATTTTTGTCTTGGAGAGGGGATGCTGGGCACCTGCTTGATGCCCTGAGAAAAAAAGAGCAGCTCTGTAATGAGAGCCAGCTCCAACACCTGACCCAGAGTGAGAGATTCCAGCCTATTTCTGTACCAACCACAGCAGCTCCAGCTCCCTACTTCCACGAGAGCTGAGCCTTGCCAGAGCCTTGTTTAATGACTCTTCCTGCAGTTTAATGATCCATCTAACGAGGGATTTATTTGAGCAGCAAATGACTTGTCAATGCTTCAGGTTGATCAGCACTCTCTCTTGCCTTTCTCCCACTCAAATATTCCGGGTTTTCCAGCGTCCTCACAAGGGCACTTACAAATGAAGCAATTAGGAAAGAAAAATCTTATAAAAAAATGAAAATCCCTTCCCTGAAGGAAGAACGTGGACTAATGGCAGCCCGGATTCTTTGGCAGACCTTTCCAAAAGGGCTTTTCCCACGTGTTTAATGGATAGCAAAAAGCCACCCCTGGCAGATGAATACAGAGTAGTAGCTGGCACTGAGAGCACACTGCAAGGAAACAGTTTTGTTAATTAAAATCTGTTGGTTTTAAACACAGGAAATACATTACAACTTCTTCAGAAGACAAACCAAGTCACTCAGATGCACATCTGGCTACAGAAGCTCTGCCAGGTCAGGCAGGGAGATTACAGCACTTACAGACTTAGGAGAATTCAGGCAGAATTCCCCTTTTCCTACAGTTCAACATCATGTTTAACTTATTTCCCTTCCCGTGCACATGGCTGGAAGTGGCAGCTTCTGCATGAGAAACCTGGAACACAGGCATGACCCTGCTAGGCCAAAACTCTGATTTTCCAAAATTCCAAAACATTTCTGCTTGGTCGGCTTTGTTGTTGTTGTTTGGGGGTTTTTTTGGTGAAAATTCTGGAGTAATTTTGTGATTTTTATGTGGAAAACTAATACATTTATCCACATTTACTGTCACATTCTAACAGCCTCCTGCAAGATCAGTCATTTTATCTTTGGAGCTGGAACTCACACGAGGAGGATTTCAGCCATCTTTTAGCCTTTGCAGATGAAATTAGATGAGTTCCATTACAATTTACAGATGAGAACCTGCTGCAAGCAGCATGTGCTGACTAACAGTCCTTATTTCAGTGCCCTCCAGCTCTGTCCCTTTCAATCCTGCCCTCCCAGCCAGCAGTTGCTCTCCTTTGAAGAGGCACAGTCTATTTTATTTTGGCTGTGCGATACCTGACCCCGGCCTGTGTTGTTCCCTGACACCCAAGCCCTGTGGTACAAGGCAGATGACACAAATCTCACAGGCTGCAGGGCAAGAAACACCAGCAGCAGCACAGGCAGGGCCCTCAGGGTGGTACAAAACCAGGTGGACACTCCTGTGGCTCATGCTCTCCTCAGTTTTTCCCTCCTTGGTGCAATATTTCAATTAAAACTCCACCCCGTGGGAAATCAGCATTTGGATAAATTGCATAAACTGCTCTCTGGCACAGAACTTGAATAGGTCTGTTATTTGGTCACTAATGATTGGCCTCTGAATTAAAACAAGGTGTACTGAGAGTGCAAAGCACAGCCCACGTGTGCCAGTGCAGCACAGGTCACCCATCCCAAAATTCAGCTCCTGCTGGGGTCACAGCACTGCCATCCCCAGCCTTGTGGGTAACAGGATGCACCCAGTCTCTGCTGTGGGAGCCAG
Organism: Atrichornis clamosus; assembly: GCA_013400975.1. Lineage (NCBI taxonomy): Eukaryota > Metazoa > Chordata > Aves > Passeriformes > Menuridae > Atrichornis > Atrichornis clamosus. Next base: position 102,279 of record WBMZ01012081.1, on the reverse strand, counting down.
GACTCGTTGAATGTCTGCTCTATCACATATCAGTTGCTGCCCATTGCAACAACACTTGAAGAGATGGAGAAAAGGCTGATTCCAACAGGGCTTTCTGCTTAGAGGTTAATTTGTATGGATATTCTGTATTTATAGAAGGTACCAGCTATAGGTGAAGGTCTCCTTGTGCCTTCCCTTTCACGAGAAATCATTCCCTTGTCAACAATAACCATTAAAGACTGCAACCCATGGGTTGTTCCTAAGAGTACCACACTTCACCAGGCATTTCAGTTCTGACCTCATACACAGCAGCAGTCCCCAGATGCTTCAGATACCATCCAGAATTCCAGAAGCTGTCAAATATGATTCCAACGGCACAGCACATGGAGTATTTTCTCAGCATCAGGGCAGCACTTTCACAGTTAATTTCTTTAGGCAGTGTTCTCTCTCCAAATTCAAGGGGACAGCCGAGCCAAAGATGGCAAGCAATACAAATTAAATCAACGTCATGGCTTGGCAATAAGAATCCATCAGGAGACAGCAACAGGGCAAAGGTTTCAGAACCTGTCTGACAGTTTGGAGTTCTCTTTGCAATTTAGAACTGAAGTTTTTGGCCCTGCCTGTTTGCACTGATCCAGAGCTCTCGCTTGAGCACCACAAAGAGCAGCTCATTTCTTCTCCTAAATCTAATGGAGGGGATCAAGGTTCAGTTCAGTCCCTCACAAATCATAGGGTGACCCATTAGAATGGATTTCCACAGGAGCCTGGGGTTTGGTTTGGGTATGTGGAGGAATTCAGTGGAATTCCTCTACCTGCACAGCACTTACCTAATGGATCACTGCTCACAACACCCCATTAAGCACAGCAGAACAAGCCTGTGAGTACAAAAGGTCTCTGAACAATACATTTTTCCCTCTCCTGCTAAAACACCTGCTCCGCTAGCTCAGGTCAGCCTAGTTTGCTGCTTTGAAACCAGGCAAGAACAGCCAGGTTGTGGTATTTGCTTCCATTCAGCACTTGCATGAAAAAAAACCACTCTCCAAGTTAAAAAAGGATGAGGATTTTGTTACAGAACACCCTAGAGGCCCACGATTGAGGATGTCACAAGATCAGTCATTTCTCATTTGAGGAAGGCGCAGATTTTACAAGAAGCAGCCAGTCTGGAAAGGCTCTACCTGGTCAGCACGACTCCAGAGTGGTCCAACACACGGCTCTACAACTGACCCTAAGGAGAATAACTCAGTGTTACCCCTAGATCATGATTCCCTACCCACAGCATGGTTGGAAGGGGAGTGTTCTCATGTATTTCTGCTTTCAATCTTATGTTTAAGACAAAAACAATCCTGAAACAATCACCATCCTCTTCCTTTTTCCTTTACGGAACAGCAAGAGCAAGAACATATCTTTGTCCTACAGAAATGCTAAGGAAGGGAATGTCTGGCCGGAAAAGTTTGGAGTTTTGTTCTGCACCAGGCCAAGTGGAAACCACCAAAACTCTGAACTCCCAAGAGCCACTGAAGTGACAGAGGGATGGAAAAGGTTCTTTGCTATGATTGGTAAACTCATTTTACACTAAGTACATAGAAATTGCTTTATAAATACCATTCCTGTCCATCACCTCAGCTCTCCACAAGTGCAGCAGCAAAGCTGATGGAGCCCGTGCCTTCAATTAGGCAAATGCCTGAGGACAGCTGTCAGTTTTCCTCATGATCTCTCAAAGAGCCATTTGAAAAATACTTCGTGGACAACTTAAAATCCCTCTCCTCCAGCTGGCTTTGCCATTCACACTCCTAATCCTGCACTTGCTGTTATGGAAATGAAGCCATCCAAGTGCAGCTCCCCACCTCCAGCATCTATTCCACATGCACGTGTCACACAGCACAGACAAAGCTCTCTCTGTTCGTGTGTTTTACATGCCAAAAAAAAGGTGTTTGATGCACGAAATATGCAGATTATATAAAACTCATCCCCGTGGTTCTGGTTCGCATAAAAAGCATGTCTAAGACAGCACATGTAAGACATTACCACACCTGCAGCATCGATCTGGAGACAATTAACGATTTTTAGCCAGGTAGAGGTTGCACTAAATGAGTGTGGAAGAGCTGTGCACACTGAGAGCACAAAGCAAGTGCCACATTTATCATGTGTAACCAGAGCACACTGAACATGCCCCAGGGACAGGGATTTTTACCTCCGTGTGCAGCTGCAGGTGTGGAACAGCGGATAAAGGCCTCTGCAGTGCGCTCAGGAACGTGGCAGCTCCTGCGTGCCTTAAAAATAATCACAGCTACTGCCCAGACAAACGTCACCCTCCTGGATACTCCCCCCCAGCAGCAATTTGTTCCTACATTTTCCCCTGCTTAGGCACTGCTGCCTCTGCTGCAGCAGCGTGGGCTCCGCTGCCAGCACAGGTTGGAAACAACCCGAATGCACACGCACAGCCGCAGGTGCCACCGTCTCTCCCTGACCTGGATCCCAGCAGCTGCTGGGGACGTCAGTCCGATGGAATAGCTCGGAGCTGTCAGGGTATGTCACCAGAAATCTGCCTCCTCTATTTTCCCTCCAAATTATCCTGATTAGGTTCTAACGAGGCTCTTGAGGAAAACAAGGTCAGAGCTCCAGAGAGCTGCACTCAAGGTCAGAGTCAGCAGCTCTGGGGAAGCTCGCACCAAAGTGCCCAGCATTCCTTGTATCCCCAGAGCCACAAACACCACCCGTGGCCATCAATAAAAGACTTTTTGGTTTCCCCTTTTCTTCCCTTTTTATACACAAATAGCAATAGGAGCAAACAGGTGAGGCTTCCCCTGCTGTTTGGGTTTTTAAGCCTTGTTGAACAATCGTTAATCCCTGGTTTTATACACAGAGATTTGCACCGAGAAATCACGTTGTGGTTGAGTAGCACCTAGAGGTTTTACCTGTCAGAACGGAGGGAAGGGTTTGCAGCACACAAACCCTGCCCTGCCCTGGAAATTGTCTCAGCAATTCAGCTTTGCAACCAGTGTCACTTCTAAGGAGAACTACCCCAAAAAAGTCTTATTTTTCCCTAAAGCCAGGGAGAGCTGGTTGCACTCTTGCTGAGACCCTGGACATCAGGGTTCCTGCAATTAACTCCTTTGTCCTTCAGAGAAAGTCGTTTCTCATTTTGTCTCAATTTCCTTTCAGATAACACGGAGATTAAGAGAGCTGCCTGATGTATTAGAGCTGAGTAAGTTTAATTTAAGAAAGAACATAAGTCACGTGGTGATCTCAGAATGTACAGTCCAGGAGACTTCAGGAGTTCAGCTGAGCTCTGGGAGCTGAAAATTCCATGTCCTGTCACCAACGTGAGCAAATTCAGTACAAAACAAGCATGCATTTCAAGGTGGAAAACAGAAAAATAAGTAATTCCTCATTACTTCTCCCTCCTGATCAGAGCTGAGGCAGACATTGGGATCCGACTGCTTTGTGAACTAGAAAATCTGTTTTGCTGAAAATGAATAATTCGTATGCATGACAATCTCACTGTCCTTTATTTTCTTTATTAAATTTGGGCAGGGGGTGCCCCCACTGTTTGCTGAGCTTTAATTCTCAGCCAGCATCTCCACTTCTGTTAAATTCATGATGACAATTTCTCTCCTACCTTGTCTGAACTATAACTCAATTTGTGAATAGGAAAATATTCTCAAATCAAACATAAAACTGGCTACTTCAATATTGCACCTCTGCTGTTTGTCTCTGCTTTTTTGTTTACAGCTCCCACCAAATTTCATGATCATTGCTTTAGGTTCACTGTAACCTCCAGGTATGGGTGAGCTCCAAAATGCAAGGACACGGATTTATGTCCAAAGTCCTTTTTAAACCAAGGGTCGAGATGAGTGCAGTGTGATACTACTGTGTGCAGCACTGTGTGAGGAGAAGAAAGACAGGTAATCTTAAAAATAATCAAATTTAACCACATGTGACAGCACCACAAGGTACAAGCTGCCTGTACTGAGGTTGTGCTTTTTCCATCATCCAGCTAAACAGGGGCACTTTTCTGTCAGCTATTTTTTTGAAAAGGGGCTCAGTTGGTCAGAGCCTGGTGCTGAAAATGCCAAAGTTGTGGGTTCAATCCCTGTATGGGCCATTCCCTGAAGAGCTGGACTCGATGATCCTTGTGGATCCCTTCCAACTCAAAATATGCTGTGCTCTTGAATTCATATCACAAATCTGTTCGTCTCGCCATCCAAACTGTGACCGAGTTGGGGTTTGTCATGAACCCCTACAAGGAGAAGCATTTCACGCTTTTCCCAGGTTCCTGTTCCTCCTTGCCACGTCCCCAGCCCCAGCCCAGGCACGGCAGAACCAAAGCGCCTTCCAGGCAGCCGGGCCCAGCAGGCACAGGGCCACGAGTGGCACCAGTTTGCTTTGAAAAGGGTTCCCTGCCTCCACCACCCTGTTAAACACAGGCATTACTTTTAACATCTCGAGGGTCTGAACTTGTGTAGCTGCCGGGAAACGCTGCCAGGTGCGTTCAGTGTTGTCCTCGCCAAGAAATTCATAGGCCGTACACTGAAGGCGTCTCTCTAGCCCCAAGAAACCTGTCAGGCGACTGCCTCAGTCATCTCTGGAGAATCAGTAACAGATTCAGGGCTTTCGAAAGCATCCACAGCTCTCATTTGGTGCAGTCTATTGGATTTCAGAAGCAAGGGCTCCTTTCTCAGAGCTGGCTGTTTCTGGATGTCCAAAATATGAACCACTGCTCATTTTAAAATTGTGCGTGTGAGGTAGGAGGTACAGAGGGCACAGGGAAGGTGTGTGGGAGTAGGATCCCTCCAAAACCTGCCTAATTTGAATTTGTTGTATTTAATTGTTTGTTTGTTTGATTTTTAACTTCTACATGAGGCTGTTTTCAAGATCGAACTAATGATTTACAAACAGATCATCTTCTTGTCAGGGTCCAGTTCTAGTGGGAGAAAAAGCCAATTCCATCAGACAATATCATTCCATCTGGAACAGAGTTGGAAGGCAGGCAGAGATGAAATCTTTGAACCGTGAATTTAGTTTTTGAAGTTCTGGCTCTTAGTAACAAAATTATTCAGCCCAGACTCGGCATCTGAGTCAATAACCTCTGCAGGAATGAACAGTGAGCTCCTTGCAGCATCTTTCATTAGTTATAAATACACCTGCCACTCATTTGTGCCTGGGTGCTATTTCACTCCCACCTCTTCCCAGCCAACCACTATTAGATGTGAGCATACAATGACACTCACCAGATTATTTTCTAAAAGTTTTATTTCTGGGCCTCTCGTCACCGTGCCTCGGGCTAAAGTGCACAATGACACCTTTGCAAAGTGGTAATAAAAAAGCACATATTAAACAGAAGAGAAAAAAAAAAAGCCCCAGTAAGTGGAAGCTCGGTGAGGCATGAGATAAATGTCTTTTTAAATACACTGGAATCTGGCAATTACCTCACACATCCGTGTTGCTGATGTGAATAACATCTAATAATTAAATCCAAGGCGCAGGCCTTATTGAAGTGGCTGATTTGGATCTGAAATAGCCAATGGGCTTTATAATTAGGCAGAGTTGCAATGGTACTGATAGCAGTAAAATGACTTCTAATGGCTCAGTGCAGTTCTTAAAGGGTAAGACTTTTATTTAAGTATAAATTGTGTACCAAGAAAGCAGCAAATCTCTGTCCATCTTTTGGGGACCTGTTGATCCTCTTTCTCTCCCACTTCAACTTAAACTGCCTCCGAAGAGAACAATCCTAAATTTCATCCCTAAGAGATTGGACTTGTTGCATCTTTGATCTTCACACAAAGATGTGAAATTGTCTCTGAAATCACCTCAAGAGGGTTTATGAGTTATCCCTTGGCTTAAAGATGTTGAAAGCTGCTCATGAGCTTCAAGCATTTGCTTAGACCACTACAAAGAATTATCATGAGAATCCCAGTGAGAGTCTGAAGATGTTGATTTAAGCTTTCCCCTCCAGTAATTAATATTTTTACCAGCTTTTACCTAAAAAAACTGGGGCATGGAGGGAAAAGTGATTTTTCTGTATTCATATTCTTGGTTTCTGCTCAGTCATAGCTCAAAAGGACTTTCAGATAATCATCGGATATTACAGAAATGTCACCAGCTTCCAGTGAAATCTCCACTTCCACACCAAGCAAGTTTTTGGGATTGTCCTGGTTTTGGCAATGAACTCCATCCCAGCTGAAATTAAGACAGGAGTAAGGCTAATTGCTAATTGCTTTTGCAAGGTACTCGTGCTCAGGGCAATTAAGTGCTGTGAAGAGTTGTTACTGCATTTTTCCAAGCTTAGATGGACAGAAAACCCAAATATACAAAGGGCTGTGTGCCTAAGACCTGAAAATCCATCTCCAGACAGCTCAGATCCCAACAATCTGCCCATTTAGTCCCAAATTCAGAGCCCCTAATAAGGAGGCAGCAGCCCAGACAGATGGGTGAGCAGGCTGAGTCTCTCCCCCTCAAGAAGTGAGGATTCAACAGCATCTGCTGCAGACACCCAGAAGGTTCCTGTCACACAAATAAAAATAATCATCATCTGTCAGCCTCAAATCACTGCAGCAAGAATTCAGGAAGAGCTGGGATTCTCAGCTCCAGGAAATCCAGCCGTGAACACACAGCCCAGTCCTGTGAGAACACAGCCCAGCACTGCCCTGGGAGTAGGGAACTACATCCCATGTCACTGCTGGCTGGGGTTTCCCACCTCAAACTCGACGGCAGCTGCAGGAGTTGGATATTTACTGCAGAGAGCGTGGTAGGAACGCACTTCCTCAGCAGGTGCTTGCACAAGTGTTTTCTCAAAAGAAATTATGCCCAAAAATTGAGACCAAAAGACCAGAAAACCACAAATTAATTGTCTCAAAGGACCTTTAAAAAAACCCAAATAAACCACGCTTAAGTAAGGGCATCAACAGAGAGGGGAAACAAATGGAGAGGTGAAATTGCAGCAGAACGTTGCAGTGTTCACCCTCAGTCTGGGACAAAACTCCCAGAGGGGCTTTGGAGCTGTTTGTGGGTTAACACGGGCTCAGTCAGTGCCCCTCAGTGCCCTCCCCACCACCAGAGCTGACCTCAGCACTGCCGGGACCCCTGGAAGCAGCACAGGCTCCATTGCAGAGGGAGCTGTTCCGAAGCGGGGCAGCAGCAGAGGTGACACTGATCTGCCTCATTTACTGGGCTCAAATTTAAGTTTGCTCTTCAAGCGTGACCTGCTTGTTAGGGGCCAGGCAGAACCACCAAAAGCACAGGTTTAATGCACAGCTCTGTCTCTGGTCAAATCATTTCCATTGGTCTCTAAGCAGTGCAGAAAATCACACTTACCTGCCAAGAAAATAACTACAGGGATCCAGAATTAAACTAAACCTAAACGAGATGTAGTAGAAAGGAGACCAAGATCCATTACTTCACTCTAATAAGTCACTCATGAGATAAAAGCTGTGAATATCAATTTAAGCAACAGGCCTTTATGAATTCACATCCTTGAGATCCCTTCACACTTGTCTGACCAATTCCATCTGGCACAAGAAGTACTCACCACTTATTTTTGAGGATAGAAGAGCATCTGACATCCATATAATTCTACTCTAGACTGGTATTTCCAGTGTGCACAAGCACATACACCATTTCACCTGCACATCACTGTCCAGGAATCAGTGCTTTACAAAACTGACCTAAATAACACAGTAATGCCTGTATCTGTAAAGCACTGACACTCCAATTCCAGCAGCAAACTCCTCCACACTTACTGCAGTTTCCTTCACAAATACGTGAAGGAAGCTGCTGGTTTTCCATATAAAAAACCCCCACAAGTTACAGTCAGCAGCCCTGTTTCGTGCCCACTGCTGCACATCCTCTACTCAGACTTTTCTCCTTTCTGACAACTGGTTGGGGTTTTTTTTTGGTTTTTAAACTAAGATTGCCAAACTTTGCATAACAAACACCCAGAAGAGCACAGATTTCAAACAGCCAGCACAAAATGCACGTGGTGGTGCAGCACTTCCAGGGCTAAACACACAGCAGAGGACATGGACAGTGGTTTTTGGCCATCTCCATCAGGGAAACCTCTGACTCACCGCACCGGGTTCATTTATTCCATCCCCTTTGGGAGCTGCAGGGATGCTGGGGGGAAGGCACACCCCACAGGGGCTTGTATGTGGACAGAAGGGGAGGTGGGAGATCAGCAGATCATAGGAAATCCTGCTGAATAAAGCAGGAGAATCAGGCAGGAGATTCCACGACTCCCTTCCCACCACCATCCCAAGAGTTGTTTCAAAGCCAGGGGCAGCAAACAAAACTATGACTTCCAAAGTTCACGTTTATAACACTGGCCCTAATCTGACTGAAACTGCAGGAAATTCAGGAGTTTGCCCCGGCCTTTCTGCAAGCACAGAAAGCAACTGCAAACACCAGCTGCTCCAACAGCAGCTGCCAGGAGGGTCTCAAACCCCTCAGGAATATCCTGGCGATATCCTGATGTGTCCCTCACGTGGTGCTTCCTCTAAGGAGCCACTTGTCTGCAGCAACTGTTCTTAGGACAGAAGGCAAAGAGACGTGAAAGGAGTTCATGTAACTTCGAGAATATTAAAGACACAATTTTTCAGAAGCAACCAGTAATTCCACACGTCCTTTTTCACTCCAGATCAGCAGTCTGACTGAGGGGTTTCTTCCCACCTCCCACAAATTATCAGTGGGGCTGCAGCGGGAATTTGGCTTACACACAAGGTTCTCCGCTTGATGGGAACGAAAATCCGCACAAAGGCTGGAGTGAAGCTCTCGGAGCAGGACAGCAGCTGTCAGCAATCCCAGCAGCAGGGATGCACGTGAGAGTTGCAGTGATCCCCTCCTAGGGCGCACCCCACGTCAGTCACCTCCAGCTCAGGAAAAGGCCAGTGACAGGAACACAAAGAGCTGCAGTTTTCCAACAGAAAACTCCAGGCTCGCATTTTCCGAGGTTCACGGCATTTCTTTAATGCAGCAGTTGATGATCCACCTCCAGACATTCGCTTCAATGAGTTCTGCACTTCAGCCAAACTCACAGAACTTGACACAGTTAACCCTCAATTTATGAGTCATTAGCAGAGCTTTTCCATTTTCCTCTCACTTAAAAACACTGGAATACAATCCCGAGTCACTGGACTGACACACACAGCCAAGGCTGAGTTCCTTAGGAGAGTTTCTAGCCCCTTTTCCTTCTCTAGAATTCCTCAAAGGATCTTTCAAGATTGAAGTCACAGGATGTGATTCAGAAATCCCTGCCAGCATCCAAAGCTCCCATCACCTGGCTCAGAACAAGTGAAACATCCCTGGAAGTGTGGGGGATGTGGGAACATGAACGTGGCTGTTCTCGGCTCTTTGTCTTCAGTGACACGAAGAAGAGATTGTCGTTATTGTTAAATATATTCATTCTTCCCCAATCAGTTCAAATTAAAGTTCAAGCAGCTGGCTGGGGAGAGGGGTTTTGTAGGAAAGAACAGGGCCAACCTCTGTTTCAGGTAGTTTAAGACCTGCCTTCGTGTCTTCTCCCAAAAATGTGCAGTATCCTTTTCTAACCAGCTCCATCCTAGATTTTTCATACCAACCCCACCACTCGCAGAGGCTCAAATCAAACTCTGCCATCTCAGCTGCAGTCACTTCCTGATCACTGCTCTGCTTCCAGCACAAACCAACACCACTTCCTGATCCTCCTGAAATTGCACCATTCTGTTGGTCCTGGCCTTTGCATAATTTGCAGTGAATATTTTACTTTCTTCGTCCTCCCAAAAATATTGGAAGCTTAAAAGAAAAACTCCTTTTCTCTAGATATACAATCAGTTTAAATATTTTAAATAATTCATGTTTGATATATTTCTTTCAAAGTTCTTTAAATATTAAAGCCAAAAGCCTATCTCCAGGACTCACTATCCTTCTAGAATATTCACTGACACTGAATGAAGTTTATTACACCGTCCCTTTCTCCTCTCAAATATCTTCACAGCTCTACATGACGTGGCACGGTTAAGCTTAAATCTTGAAATTCCCGTTTGTTTTTTTTTTTTTTTTTCCTTTTTGAACGGTAACTTTTGGAGTTTGAGCTTTATTAAGCCAGGCAGTCCCTCAGGCTTTTTTTTCCACCATATTAGACATGAGCCAGAAGAAGCAATAGGGCAGTGAACAGTGCCATCATGTGTGGCAGGAGCACACAGCCACACATGGGGGGCACCAGGGATCAGCTCATGCTTAAGACATCACGGGCCCTCCCTCCTGAGGTGTTGCCATAGAAACCTGGAATTATGTCTATAGGGGAACAGAAAAAAGGTTTCCTAAAGGTATGGATGAAGCAGCTCCATGGAAACCAGCCCTGACTGTCAGAGGAAGTGAAGGAAGGGGGTTTGTGTGGGAAGACACGAGATGAGCATCACTGAAAGAAGCAGAGCGAGAGCCCTGCCAGGCAGGAGAGCTGTCCCTGCCTGATCCAGGGCTGGCGCTGAGACCTGGTGGCACAAGAGCTCCTGGCAGGCTGGAGGTGAGGTGTTGGGATTGCAGAGGCCACAGGAGGTGCACGAACACCTGCCCACGGGGTGGGACACGCCACACACTGCCACCAAACCCGGGAGCCGGTCCAGAGCCGCCTGGCACAAACCAAATGTGATCCGAGCTAAAAAAGGGCTGGGAGAAGTCTGGCAATTCACACCATTCCTGACTGTTTTCAACCTACAAATACACTAGCCTGCTCTGAAAAGAAATGGAGATATTTCTGGTAGCTTTTCATCCCACTTGTCTACAAATATCACCAGATCAGCCTCTCTGGAAAAATATGATATTTATTCTTTAAGGCAAAGCTGAAAGTGCAGGCTCTGGAACAGAAACCTTCTGGAAATTCCCATTTGCTGCATAAAACAGAAGACTGAGCCGTAGCAATGCCTGTTATTGTTGGATTGTGCTGAAGTCACTGAGGCCAAGACTCAGCCACCCTCAGCATCCCAGTCTGATGCTGTTACCCTGAGCTCCCTCAATAGCACTCTGAGGTAAACATATGCTGCTCTCTCATGGTGAAATAAGCATTTAAATAGCTCAGAAGCCTAAAGCAAATGAGTCAAATCTAATCCTTAATCAGCACATGCTAGTTCACTAACCCCAGACAAATTATTTAGTGCTGTTGATCGAAACTCTCAGAGCTGCTGGTTGTCTGCAGCTCCATTCCCCAGCTGCAGACAGGGACACGATCCCAGCCAGGGCCTGCTTTGTTCATTAAGCATTGACGAGGGTAAGGAAAGCATAGGAAACGTTCACACAGATATGGGAGTGCCTCAGAAATTCTTCCAGGAAAAAAAAGAAAAAGAGCTTTTGCAGCATCTGGCTGCTTTATCACTAAGAAACACTTTGTGTGCTTCTAAAAGGTACCGAGTTAGAGATACATGCTTTAATCTCATTCTTTTTCCATTCTATTTCCCTTTTCCATTCTCGCTCTCAGATTATGTTTACCTGAAAAGAATTTTGTGTCCAAACACTGTTTTGGGGATTCACATAAGCTGAGATTTCCAGCTGCAGGACACAACCCTGAACTTGGGAAATATGAAACCCCAGAACCACAGCTCACAGCCAGGCAGGCTGCACAGGAGCTATTCCTATTTTCCATGAAGTTAATGGAAGGCAAGATTTCTCTCTAACAAGACCAGAATTCCAGGGCACACAGAGCTTCCTGCCCTGCCCCCAGCTTTCCAACCCCTGCTGTTTCATGTTTTTGCAATCTTACACCACAACTCTCAAACCTCTTCCTGCCCGGCTTGATTTCACTTTCCCCTCATTGCTTGCCAAAATCTGACTCACAGAACACTTTATTTATAAAATTCCCCTCTCTTCCAGGCTCGGGAATATCATTACTGTCTATCAGCAGATCCAGTTTCCTAACCCATCTCTCCAGCCCTCATACCAGGTCTGCTATTTACAGCTGGAAAATCCTGCAATTCTCCACTGCAGAAAGTTAAAACAAACCTATGGGAAAAAGGCATCACAAACTCAAAAGGCAAATTATCATTTCACTGGAACAAAGCCATCAAAATTCCAGTTTTATGTGCATTGGACCTCTGGAACTCAGGATTGGTTTTCACCATATGCTTATGAAGGGAATCAAAGCTGAGCTTTAGATTAAAGCCTGGCCTTGTTACAGCAAGAATTAGACTCCGAATTTTCCAATTTCGAGGCATTAATTTGTGGAACATTTGGGTTCATTGAGACGAACGGATTTAATAAGGAGTTGGAGTCATCACCAGGGACAAATACGTCAGTCAAACAAATCCATTCCGAGTAAACACCTCTCAGATAAAACCACGCTGCGTGCAGCTCCAGGAGGTACCTGTGCTCCTCTAACAGCCCCTCTCTCACATCTCAAAAGCACAAACAAGCCTTGCTTATCTTGGCCTGCCAATCACACAGCCACAGGGAGGGTATAAATAGGCAGGAGAGATATCAGTGCCCTACAGAGGAGGCTGGAAAACGTCCCCAGTTCTTGGGCTGTTGTGCTTCTCTCCTTGACACAAGTAACAGGAGTTAAAGAAACATTTTCCCTGGTGAAGTGTTTCAGATTCTTCAGCTTGTCTGAGCTTTACCCACCAAGCCCTTTCCCCGTAAAACCCTTTCCCCTGTAAAACTCAAAGCCATTAAGGGGCTTTCAACAGACAAGGATTTAAGACAACAGCTGAAGCACTGCTTACTCTGCCCCAATCCTCAGCAGGATGTTCCTTTCCCAACTATTTATGGGCACCTACTTCTGAACATTTAAGGTGTTGAAGGATGTGTATCTTGTCAACATAAATGTAAGTCCTCACAAAGGTAAAATTCGGTGTGTGGTACAAACCCCGGGGCAAGCACTGGAGGGGACCTCAGGCAAGATGCTGCTGCCAGATAACACCGACCCGTATTTCCTCTGGGAAGAAACACTCACACAAAATCCTTCTTCCTCCCAGTCTCAAAAGCACAGAATTTCTATTCCACAACTTCATCTCCCAGCCAATACAGCTGAGACACACCCAATTGACCTAATGGCAAATTCCTTATTTTGTTCCAAATGTATCCTTTTGTTGCCCGCGTTCTTTGCTAGCACTGCAATTCCAAGTATTCAATAATGAGAGAACTTGGCTTTACAGCACCCGAATTGTAGAGTTACCATTAAATGCCATTATCGCCATGGAGGTGCCTGTCCAGAACTACAGGCGGTGGGACATTGTCCACAGGTTTGCAGTAACAATCAGAATTCAATCCCAAGAAGAGCAGCCATCCTTCAGGGATGCATTTCCAACCCTGAATTACCTTGACAGACGGAGTGTTTATTTGTTCCACTCTAAAGCAATCTTCTCCAGATTGCTACATTATGTTATCTGCTCATTTCTCTCCTTCAATCACTTCATTACTTCAATTTCTATCTCACACTGATACATGAAGTTGCATCTTTTCTTTTTTGCTCAGCACGTAGAACCTGAGCTCTCCCCTTTTGCTTTTTTTTTTTGTAAATGGGATCATTCCTTAATCCAAAACACCCGTGTAGGTGTAGGAGTTCCTGACTTCATTTCCTCCTCAGATAGGAGTTCCAGTAAAGCACAACAATCAGCTGAGTGAACCCCTGAGAGCAAAAAAACATTATCTCAGGAATTCTGCTTGCAATCCAAGGGTGCTAAAGAAAGGAACAACACACAATAACGATTAGCAAGTTATCCAGAGCTCTACCAGAAAACACACAGATGGCACACAGACAGTCAAATGCTACACATACATTTCACGACATTTTGGAAGCAGCACATTTGGATTTGAATACACCAAGCTGTTACTCAGAGCAGCTTTTCTTCTTTTTGCCATCGACCAAACTCTGCCTCGTTGATTTTCATATTTAAACACACACCCAGCACATATCTTTGAGCATGCTCGTAGTAAAACTATTAACATGGATTTGGATGTTGCTGTGATCAGTTTTCTTCTCCCTCTTGAGTCTGGAGGGAGCCAGAAGCCAATGGAAAAAGGAAAGCAATAGGTAAACCCAGGAAAAGGAGACCTAAAGGCACAGACCCCTTCAGAAACTTGTCTTATTCCTGGAAGTGACTCTTAGATGCCTCTGCCAACTTGTTCAAGCTCTGTAAGAACAGACCCATCAGTGCTGTGCTTTCTTTTTGCACCACAGAGGTTAAAGACAAGATGTTCTTTGCCATCCTCATTCTTCCCAACCCATTCAGCAAATGAAGGTGCCCAATTCCCATTTTAAAATCAGATTCAAATCCTCTCTGGCAGTTTTGCAGGCAGCTGAGCTACTTCAGCAGGATCCCACTGCACTGCACTAATACACCATCAGATTTATGAGTACTGAAATATGCTTATTAAATAAAAGCCGTTTCACAGGTTTTATAAATAGTGGGGTTTTTTACTGAGGAAGCAGAGTTGGGACTCTAACAGCTGCCACGGCAGCAAGGGATAGGACACAGATATAGAAATTTCTGAATATTATCAAGCAACAGTGTTGCAAAAAAAACCCCTCAGAAGCATCTGCTCTGAGCCCAGAATTGTGCAAAATCATCCAGCCAGTCACCAACACTCATCTTCAGAAGGGAACAACCCAGGAGATGCTGACTCCCAAAACATTGCTATAAAACCTGGCCTAGACTGAGCTCACCTCAGCCCTCTTGCCATAAATCAGAGACTGAGTTACTCCCATACTCCAAAGAGTCCCTTCAGCCACAAATCACACACTCTTCTCTCTAAAGTTTCATCACACCACAAAGGAGGCAAGAGAAAACACTCCCCTGTGGGCAGGGTTTGCAGGTTTTGCCCCCAAGCAAATCTCATCTCAATTCGTGCTCACCCTTCAGGAGGAGGAGATGTCTCCAGAGAGTGAAGAGCATTAGCAAGCAGAACATCTCAGCGATAATTACACTTGGCATTCAAATTACAGCCCAGAATAATTTCGTATAGGCCTTCACTGACTAACAGGAGGAATAAAAGACATCAATAAACATCAGGGAGGAACGACAGGCTGACATCAGAGCAGCACTGAGCTCCTTCCATTCCTGCATTTCATGAAGGACTCATGAATGGGGGAAGGGAAGCTACAAAAACCATGTTTGGAGAGCTCAGCTGCCTCAAACACAACCAGTTTAAAGCAGTCACTGCAGGATCTCACTGAAACAAATGTGAAAGCTAAGATGCATTTAGAAATAAGCAACAGTGTTGCAGGTTAGGAGTGGTTTTCAAGGGCCTGGAATTTGAGCCATGGTACTTCATGATACCAGCTTTAACAAAAGCTGCTCCAATGTGTGTTTTAACCATCCAGAAGGTTTCTTGTGTTGTCCATATTGTTCTGGGATCCACAGCCCCTCTAAACCCTTCTACTTCAGTGTTTAAACTGAGAGTGCTCCGTGTTTAAATACAGATCTTGAGCCATTTCCCTTCTCACATCCAAATTTAAGAAGCTTTCTTTGGTATTAGTTGTCATTTCAACAAGTCTAAGATGATAATCAACTTGGAAACAGCACAAGACCTATTTAAAAACTACTTTTTGCTTTCAATTGCCATACCTGCAGAAAGCAGAACAGGGCATGTAATCCTTATCTGGCTCTCGCACACATTTTGTTCTTCACACCCAATAAAACACTGCCAGAAATCCACCTGGCTGCTGTGTTCACTCTCAATTTTGGAATGAATGGTGACAATGAATGGAAAAGATGTGGCCACATAAAAGCACAGCCTAGCAGTGACAGACAAACCCTGCAGGAGCACATTAAAAAGCAAATCACTCCAAGCACAGGTTCTTGGCTGGCACGGAGTGGAGCGGCTCCACCGATTCCAGCAGAGCTGCCTCAGCTGGTGCCGAGCAGTGGGGAGCCTGGCTTTGTGTCCTCCAGCTGCAATCCAGATAATCTGTGCCCTGCTACAAGTGTACTCCACTGGAAAAACACGACAGTTTGGCACAGAAACCGCTAATGAGATTAAAAAGCTCATTTTTGTTTCCCGCGCCGCTCAAGCGCCCCGATCCCTGGAAAATTCCTCCTGTGCCTCTGCCCCATCACATACCCAGGGATGTCACCTGCACAAGCACACTGCCATATTTCAGCCAAGGGGCTCCTGTCGCTGGCAGGGGCTCACATTTCCAGTTGTTAACTACTCCTAAAAGACAGGCCCTTCCTCAAAGACACATTAAGAGATAAAAGGCTTATCTACACAAATAGTAAACACACAGCTGGCCCGAGCTGCTTACTCCAACCAGGAGATTGGAAGGGCTTGGAAAGGGCGCACAGAGACCCCTGAGCTCTCTGAGGGCTCCTCAGCTCGGGGGCAGCACTGGGTGCAGGTGGAGACAGGAGTATCCCCACATCTGAGGTGCCACAGACAGCTGAAAGGCAGGCCGAAACCACCAGTGCAAGGTGATGCATCAGGGCAGAGGCTGAAACATTCCCAGTCCAGAGCATCACTGCCTCACAAAAGCCCGAAGGCAAAAGCTTTGGGGACGTGGCCCCGTTTTGCTCTCGTCCAGCTTTGCTAAGTGAGAGATCAGACCCAGTTCCCTGTGTGCCCCAAGGTGTCATTAAAATCAAATTAGAAGCTTCTCTCAGACTACCAAGGTAGCCCAGGGCCTCTGCACACACCAGTCATTTTTTCTCTTTCCCTTCTTTGTGGCACAAGGGAGAATTCTTTCAGCACTTAGACTGCTCTAACACTAAATAATTAGATTTTCCCCTTCTCTATCTAGCCTAGATCCCCAAAGCTTTCCCTGGCAAAGGCAGGGAAGAGCAGATGTTCAGTTCAGATGAGATTAAAGGGAAATGTTACATATTGGTTCCCCTACCTTGTAAAAGAAAAGGTAGAGGTTAAAAAGAAAGTCAAGGAAAAATATCTCAGATTTGATAACTGATTCTGCAATTAAAAGTCACAGCAAACTGGCCAGATTTGCCACCAAGTGGAAAATGTGGCAGAACCAAGGAACTTGGCTTCAAAAATTGCCTCAGCCTGAGGATCTTGCTTCCAGTCTATTGATTTTACCTTGCCAACCTTTCAAGGGCCTTCAACACCAAAGTGTGAAATACTAATTAATTACTGGGCACCCCAGAGGCAGGAGAAGTGAAATATTAGAAGGAAAAAGAATAATGGTAGAAGAAAGAAAAAGCAGGAAGAGTCAAGGAGAAATTGATAAATGAGGTTAGAATAAAAAGTTTATATGTGTACATGACAGCTGCAGTGAGTCAGAGGATAAAACATCCCACAGCCAATAGAGTTGTTTGAAGAGGTCTCCAGAGAGGGAAGCAAAGAAAAATGGAATAAAAACGAACTGAGACAATTGTGTGGATGTTTCTTTCAGTCATAACACAGCTCAAGTTGAGGGTGAAAAGGTGGGCGAGGTGTGGGGGTTGAGACACAAATAAGGATTAAAGCCATTTCGTAAAACTTGCATCCAGATAAAAGTCTGCAATTCCCAGCCTGGCGATCAGAACAGATTATTCTGTAACCATTTCCCGGCACAGAGGGTGGAACTGCTGATGGAAAGAAGGCATTTTTCCCCGTGATTTCCATTAGGGCTGGACCGGTCCTATCACAACCATGGAAAACAGCAAACACTCACATGGGCGGAACGCACGAGCTGCTGATTTTCTCCATCCTGCTCTTCCAGCCTTTCCAGGCGTCTGGTTTCAGGAGCTTTTTCCAGCACGGGGTCCCCAGTTCCTAAATGTGATCAGTGACCTGCCATGGTCAGGAAACCACGTCCTAAAATCTCTACAGGAAGGCTGGTGGCAAACGTGCCTGGCCTGGCTTAGGGTTTTGAGCACGCTGCTGTCATCAAGCTTTTCATTTTTATCTCCACTAATCCCATTAATCTCTTGCTCTTTAGTCAAGTTAGGCCCTCAGTAGTTACCAGGTTTATGCTCTGGAGACTCAGGATGGGGTTACAACAAATCCAATTTCCGTTCCCATTTGACTGAAATCTCAGAACTCTCTATAAAAGCAGGTAAGAATTACTAAATTCACTTTTTTTTTTGTGAGCTTCTAAAGCACTCCACAAGGGAAGTACCCAAGAGAGCCCACAAATAGGAGGGCACAAATTAAAAAAGAGAACATACTCTGGGAATTTCAACTTGAAACTACACAAAATTCCTCCAGTTTCTTCACCTGTAGAAGAGGGGGAGCATAAAAAAGCATCGAGACATTAAGTTCTAGGACAAAGCATCACCGCTGAGAGGCAACAGCTGATCCAGGCCATGCCTAACAGAGATGTCATTTCTCTGCCTAGAATTTAAGGTTCCAGGACTAAAAGTAGGAACGCAAAATGGGTGTGCAGCTGGCAGGCAAAGGCAGACCAGACACATCCCGAGTGTGAGGAAAGGTGTGCTCAGCTTCAAGGGAAGGACAGCTGAAGGGACAGGGACTAAAATGGAACAAAGGAAGTGGGCAGGCAGCAGACAGGCAGGGGCCAGGTGATTAAAAATAGCTTGAGTGACTTTCTTATTTCATTTGCTGTAAATCCTCTCAGCACAAGAGGAAGAAATTACCTTGGATTCATATCTTTTTTATTCTCTTAGAGTTGCATGCAACAAAAGAAGTTTTCAGAGCCACCCACGAGTCCAGCCTGATGGAACGTTGTGCAAACTTGAAGTTTTGAAAAGGGTATTGAAAGAAGCCATGCAAATATATCCTTAACAACATCATGGAAGTGAAAAAGGGGGATTTTACTCTTTGATATGGACATGACAACATCAGATTAGAAGGAGTTGTTTCCATAGACAAACACTTCCATCCACAGGCGCCACAGGAACAGCACTCGCTCCATGTCCCCTGAAAAGCAGATCCTTTTTCAGAAGAAGCCACATTTTCGACACATCTCTTATTTGGACTTGCCCTCTCCCTTGCAGTCATCAGTTGTGCTGTGGTAGCTTCTGGAAACTGCAATCCAAGCTCACAGTTTGTACCTTGTGTATAATTGCAGGTGGAGCAAGAAGTGCTCCGAGGAACTTCAGATGGAATAAGCACCCTCTGCTCATCTCCCTTCCTTTCTAGTGCTTACAAATGCTCTGCCAGCAAATACTGGAAGCTGAAAAATCATTAATCATTTGGGTACAAAAAGAATATTAACCCAACAGTGCTCCCTCCTGGGGCTCTGGCCTCAGGCAAGCAGTAAGTCATTAGCTGGACTCTGCAGTTCCACCCCAATCACAGCAGTGATTGCACCAGAGCTGCTCCTTGATTAATCTTTTATTTGAACACAGATTATCTGGTAATGTTTGAGGTTATTTGTCCAATTTTCCTGCCACGGAGTTAATTAAAAGTGCAACAAAGAGTTGCACAGTTCCAGGAGAGAGTTTTTCCTGTGGCATTATCAAATAACCTAATGTATATATTATGCCAAGTCCCTCCTTCCTGACCCCACAACTGCAGATTTTCACAAGAGCTACTTAAAATAAAAGCTTTTTTCATTAACAAAGATTTGGAATGGAGAAAACGTGGTTCTGGTGCAGCCAGAGGCCTGCCAGCTAGGCATGGTGACTGTGAATGACCCAGTTAGAAACGGGAATGGCAGCGAGGAAGCTGCAGAAACCTCACACCCAGTCAGCACTCCAGCCCACGCCGGTACTCTGAGCCCTGGGTTTCACTTCCCTGCCCAGCCCTGCTGTCCTGTCAAGAGCGAAGACCCCTCCAAATGACACAAAGAGTTCTGGGTTCTGAGCCACGTGGTCGGCTCAGCACTGATGGACAAGACAAGCAAGGCACAGGGGAAGATCCATCTTCCTTCCCTGTCTCCGCTCCATATTTTGTGCAATTAACTTGAAAACCAAGCCTGTCACATCAGGTAATCTGCTCCTTTCTGGATGGGTTCCCTCCTGGCTCCGGGGGGCAGGAGGGCAGGAAGGTTTGGGAGCTCCAGGGTCCCTGCCCTTTCCTCTGTGTCATGTGTCACAGCGATGAGTGTCACAGCACGGGCACAGACAGCAGCCTGCCCCTTCCCCTTAGCTTCTCCTGGGAGACAGAAGGGCTGAAGGTGATCGTAATTTTCTCCAAACAGCATTTCCAACCCCTCTTCCTCCCAAAATAGCCTGCACAGGACACAAGCAGCAGCGTATTTGCTTCACGAGGGGGAGGAGGTGGGAAAAAACCACAGGGCAGCAGTTCAGGATTTGGGTGTAGGCCACGGAAAAGCCCAACACAGCCCAGCACAGAACTAAAACACAGCATGGGCATTCCCAGCTATCATCCCTGCCTCATGTTCTACAGCCAGATCTGAAATCCTCATCTCCTCCACCCCCAAGTTTTCCCTTGTCCTCAGCAGCCACATGGCCCAAAGCAGGACATTTCCCATCCCTTGCAATTATCACTCCATTTTAATCTGTTTTAGAAAGCCAAGCACCACCAGCCTTTAGAAAAGCTCCATTCCTTCATGCCCATCCTGCCCAACATCCAAGGGAGGAGGGGAGGCTGGAAAAAGGATGCAGAAAGACGTGGGCATGTGTGAGAAGCGCTGGAAATAGCACAAAGCTGATAACAGAAATGAAACCGTGCATCCACAGGGGCTGGATAGGCTGTGGAACAGCACGGCTGGAAAGCACAACACCTCTTCTTGGTTTGCAGACACCACATAGGACACCACCCCCGTTTTTGGGGGTAGAATTCCACAGTAGGATCGTACAGCATGCCAGGAGAACCCACAGAAGCATCAGGGCAGCACCCCAGAGCAGCAGGGAGTTATTCAGAATAGCTGTGCAGGGCTGATAAGAAACACAGGGACAGGATAATTCTCTGAAAGGGAACACCAGCGGGCACTTCCACAGGCAACAGGACCACCATGGGGTTTCACATCAAGGTTTCGAGCCAAATCCCACAGCCAGGCATGGGAATGGCATAGCAAGAGGTCTCAGGGTATCCAAAGGCAAGGACAAGGGTTCGGGGGGTGTGAGGACTTGTAGACAGTCACTGGTCTAGCTAAAAGTAAGGGTAAGAGTAAGACTGTGTCTGAAATAGGCAAATTTAAGCAGTGTGGAGGAGAACAGGAGAAAGGAAAAGCTGTAGTGGCAGCCTGGGAGCAATGATAACTCTGTCAGTGAAGACATTCCTTCTGTTCCCTTTACAGCTACAGAGCACTTCTCTCTGTTCCGTATTTATCGCTCCAGCACTCTCCAGGATGGTGCTGCCCGAGGCCGAGGCAGCCCTCATTCATTCAGCACTCTTTAGACACCGAGATAGCCCCGAAATCAACACCAGCACCATCACCAAGTGGCTGACCCTAAACGCCCTCCTTCCTGCCACTCCAGGAGCCTGGAGAGCAGCGGGGACACAGCTCCAGCCTCCACGTGGCCTCGGTTCACTCTCTAATCAGTCCCTGCACCTTTAATTAGAAGTTAAAATCACGTCTCACTGCCCGTGCACCAGCAGGGTGGATCCTGCCTTTCGTGAGTAGACAGACAAACCCAAGGCTTTTAAAATCAAGGATCACAGTTCCGAAGAAACGCTTCAAATGGTTACAAATAAACTCTTGTTAATTTGTGGGTGTGGAAGAGAAGGAAATTCCCCAGCTGTGCCCAGTGACTGCACACCTGACCCACTGGAGCTGATGTGTTGTTGGACTCTCCTGTAAGGAAGTCACTTGTTTCAGAGACTACAGCCCTAAATCCAAATGTTTTTGACTTCACCCTGCACCTGCATCCCCAATAAAGACTTATCAGGGCATGGAAGCACAGGAGAGTTACTGATTTGCATCTCATTACCACAGATGCTTATTGCACTGTGAAGCTCTGCTCTGAGACCCGGCTCTATTTCCAGAGCAGATTAGGAACAAACTTTGCTTTAAGTGCCTTGAGTGCACAGGATACAGAGCAGGTGAGCAGCAAAATGCAGGATCAGGGGAATGTAAAAAAAAAATGTTGCCAAAAATATGGTGTTATAATCAGCGATTCTACTTTTTGGATCAAAAAAATAAAACATGCCATAAAAGCTCTGAAATTGTGACTGTGTTCCCTAGGTGGGGATGGCTGTGCTTTCCTCCTTCTCTTTTCCTATTGTGCCTTTTACTTTCCTTTTTGCTGTTTCATATTACTGCTCAACCCCCAAACTCATTGAAGATTCTCCCTTAACCAAGAGCCCCCAACACCGCCAACTTCAGCCTTCATGCTGTAAATTAAATTTTGGCCCCAGAGAAAAGCTTGGAATTCTGTTAGTAAAAAAAATAAAACCAAACAAACCAAAACCAAAAATCAGTGGAGTGTGAAGAGTTATAATTAAGTAAGACATAAGTCATTCATGTTATTGAAGAGCAACAGATGTTTTAGTTCTCTGTAAAACAAAACAAGCTCAAACTCATTGCTTATATTCACCTCTGATGTGTGCACATCTCTGGCTAAAAACCTCATTATTCACAGACAACTCAAGTGCAAGTTCTTTGTCCTTTATTAACAGAACCTTCACAGAAAGTTTAGCCAACACACCATAAGATTGTTCCCTGGCCTTGTCTTCCTGAGGGTCTCCTTCAAGAGGCAGAATTTTTTGCAGACTCCAGGTGACCAGCTGTGTTTCCTGCTCATGGGCACGGCTCATGCTCCAGGAATCACTTTTTAGCTGGACTGGTACTGCTCAGGGGTCCAAACACACTCCTGCTGCTCAGCTGAACCAGCAGAACGCTCTTTGTGAAATTAAAACGAATGGAGACACTCCAAGCCAACAGCACGGGGCGGTGTCTGGGGGACTGTGCAGGTGTGTGATGCAAACCCCACATATTCCCAAGAAAACCAACATTTTCCACCTCTTCAAGGTTTCTGTCCCCGCTGCTGCCACATCCACCCATTTTTACAACATTTTACGTGCCGCTTTTTTCCTTTTCCACCCTCTCTGCCAAGACTTCGCCAGCACTTCCCCCTGAATTCCCCCTGGCTCCCTGGCACACACAAAACTCTCAGGAGCTCGGTCTGTGCTCCCTCCTGATGTTCTTTCATCTGGGATCCCTTGATCTCTGCCTTCCTAGAAAGGAGCTGATCAATTGGCAGGCGAATCTTAATATCTACATTCAGAAAAGAAAATTGAGACCGCGTTCTTTTCAAAAATTGAATTATTCAACTCTGCTGCTTCCATGCTTAGGGAGGAAAAAAGGCAACAGGAGCTTCAAGGCTTAAACTTGTGGTTTTCCAAGACTGAGCTCCAGCCTTGTTATTAAGTTTCACTAAATATAGGTTGTAAAAGGAAAGAAATAATAACTATTCAGAGGTCATCTAATCCAGATAAAGCCAGATGCAAATCATGGTCATTCTTAAATACATGAAAACTCTGTAATGAAGCTCTTATTTAACATTTCCTCCATTGTCTCAGGCTTCTTGCATGGGAAAGATCAAAAGCAAGTGATGGTAACAGCACCTGATATCTCCATATTGACCTTAAATTTCTTTTTCCCTCTTTGCTTCAGCGTGTTTTCACGAAATATGCACACAGGCACAATGGATTAGATATCAAATGATATAAAATTTGGTTGTTAGATGAATGAAAGACAATCACATCAGCCCTGGTCACCCATCAGAGTGTCCTTGCACTCCGTTTACAGCCTTGCAACTGCTATAAGCAACAGGACATGAAGCTGTGGAAAAGAAGAAATAGAGAACAGAGGGAAATGTTTCCTAGACCTCAAGTCATGCTTTCACCTGCTTTTTCCTTTCACTTTGACATTTGCATCCAAATTCCAATGGCTTTGGAAGTCTGCAATTCCTGCATTCACTCTGTGCACTTGTGACACAGTGCTAATATTTTAGAAATGTTCTTTGCCAAGCATCCAGAGAATCACAACCAGCTCAAACCCAAGATTAAGAGTGTCATCTTTTATTTAAGGCCTAATGCCTGCTTCTGAGGAGGATCACTATTCATAAGATTAGGTGGGTATGCATTTTGAGCTGAGTGTGTCACAGAATAGTCAATGTGTGGCCAAAATTCTTGTCTAGCTCAGCCCACACTCCAGCCAAGGATTTTTGGCAACTGCAATGCCTCCTCTCAAACATATATGTGCATTTGTATGAATATACAAGATATTCACGTTCATTCTGAAAGCACACAGACAACTGGCTATAAAAAGTGTGGTCCCACTGGTACTAATTTGTGGGAATAGCTGTTCTGAGAACTCAAATGAGAGGTCTAGACTAACCTGCTGTGTTCCACAGCCTGCTAACTCACATGCAGCCTGCTATTTCCGAGGCAATCACTTAAATGAGGAAGCTAGGAATACTTGTTGACAGAGATAAAAGCTGTTTAAAAAAAAAAAAATTAGAGGAAACCCCCCACAGAATGAAAATACAAGAGCAGAGCAAAAGGCTAGTTTTTAAAATTGAATAGCCGCACAAATGTTTTGCAATATCCAGGAGGTCCACGAAATCCTCTATTCTCAGAGTTATTTGAACACACCTGTGCCAGTCCTCGGCTTTGTAGGATTTCCTTACTGTGATTCCCAAAGACCTGCCTCAGCCACCGAAACGCTGTGAAACGAACGAAGTGTGAAGTAACAGAACTGCTCATCCCTCCGCAAAGCACGGCAGACCTTCCCCAATCACAGCCTTTCCAGCAGTCCATGTTAATAGCTTTACCAGCGACTTGCAGCAACTTCAAAGCTCCAAACAAGCGACACAGCCAAGCCTGGACACCTCCAGCGGGGACGGTCCCCGCCAGAAAGGTCTGGACTTTTTATTCCACGCTGAGTGACCAGCACGGGCTGGCTTCCCGCAGAGCACCAACCCGAGCTGCTGCTGTTCCGGCACCGTCTCCCGGCTGGACGGGAGCGGGAGCACGGCTCTTACCTGGCTCTGCGGGCAGGGACACTCATCCATCAGCAGCCGGCAGCGGCGCGCCCGGCTCGGAGCGGCGAGCGGGGCATCCCATGGCGGAGAGGCGGGCGCGGGGGCTTCAGGGGGATGCGGGCTCCGTGTGAGAGGCGGCGAAAGGAGCAGAGAACCCCCCGCGCTGGAGCTCGTTCCGCCGCCAAGGAAGCGCAGCCCGCCCGCCCGGCGGCTCGCAGCCGGTTAACCCGCCCCCGGCTGCGGGAGCGCCCGGCTCGCCGGGGATCTTCCTTCCCTCCGTGCCACCCAATCCTTCCCCTCGGAGCCGCTCCCGGAGGGACGCCTCTGCCACGGCAGGTGGGATTTCGCAATCTGAGAGAGAGAGGGGTGTAAAGGCTGTCAAGCCAGCAACCCACCCCTCAAAAAATCCCTATAAATCGGGGGTGCAGATGTGGAAGGTACAAACAAAACCCATTTTCAGCAGAACGAGGGGCTGGTATGGAAAGGGGGTGCCTGGACAAACTGAATCCCACAGTGTTGCCAAACACACAGGAGTAGAGGTGGAAAGGTGGCTTGAATCTTACAGTGGGGTGGTCTGAATATTTCTATTTCCTCCTTTTGGAGAGGTTTTAAGCATCTGTTCTCACCACCTACAGCAAGAATACAGTTCTTGGGGAGTTTAAATATTTATTTGTTCCCAGAGTCAGAGAGGTTAGGGCAACACCTGGCAAATACCTGCCCAAAAATGACACGCAGAAGACACAGATACTGAACAGAGAAGGTTAATGGGTAATCAGGTTTGTTCCAGCATTAAACCTCTTGGACTAGAGCACACCACTTCTCCTGCCAACATAAGCTCAGGGCTTTGATGTGATCCTCTCTTCCTCGTCGTCATTACTTCGCTTTTGTGCATTGTCTTAATTCAATGACCACAGATCAAATATGCCTTCCTTATAAACATGCCCTAAGGATTTGGACCCCAAGCTCCCACTAACTGTAATGAAGTCAAAATCCATTGTGGAGGCTGAGGCTCAGATGTCTGGTCCTACTTTTTACCACAGTTCATTACAGCCCCTGAGAGTTCCAGCCCTGACAGAAACCCCAGATCCCATCCTGTGGTTGATAAGTCTCAGGGGGCAGATGGACTTCTCCAAGGCGTGTCAGAGAAAGTGGACTGGTTTTAAGCAAGCTGACATGCCCCACACTCATCACAGAAAGAAAAAATTAAAATTAAAAAAGCACATTTCCTCCAAGACACTTGCTCAGAACCAAAGACACCACAAATGCACTAAAGTCAGAGAAATAAAGCACGTGTTGTAGGCAGCAGATGACAAAAAACCTTCACAAACCAAACCCCAACCCCCTGCAACATCCTTCCCCTCCCAAGACACTCTGATTCAGGGCTTCCTCTCTCCTGTTTGTTCTCAAAGCAAACCTCAGCCTTCCCATCACAGTTTCAAGCCAGACATGGGCAAAGCGCAGAGTTTGTTCTTCAATACCTGCCAGGGGCACATGACTGGGTGCAACCACACTTTGCAAGGCTGTGGACAGGCTGCAGCCAAAGAGGTCTCCTAGAAAACAACCTTGTCCAGCACAGAGGAGCACTGCAGCCCCCAGAAAACCTGCAGCCACGGACTAAAGGCTCTGTCTCCACTGCAGGACAGACCCCCAGGTTACCTTGGGCAGCAGAGCTGGGGCAGGAGGGTTCATCCTGCTCATCCTAACCCTTGGGAGCTGCTGGAATACTCAGCTCCTGGACACAGCAGCACGTGCGGAACAAGGGAAAACACCTCCCAATGCCTTCAAGTGGAAAAGAGAGCCTCCCCTAATTCCCAGAATGAAAGTCCCACTTCACAGAGGGTACAACTTGAGGAGATGCCAAGATCCACTGCAGTGGCTGCCCCTGGGTTGTGGCAACACTGACACGGGTAACAAGCAGCACACTCATCCCCAGCACCTCACTGAAGAGGTTTTCTCGACACGTTGAGCAAGAAAATGTGCTCAACCAACTTTTTCCTGTGAGTTTGTCTTCTTGGGAGCACACCCAGCGTTTAAACCCACCAAGCACCAGTAACACACGTAGCACAGCCCCATCCCGTGGTGTTTTGCTGAGGGAACTCTTTGTTTTGCCTGCACTCCTCACTACCAGCACAGAACAGCACAGCTCTTCAGCTGACTGGGTGGGGAAAGCACTTTTCCCTGGGTGCTGGGGGTTGACAGCACAGACGAAATGATCTGTCTGCAAGAAACCATCCAGACACACTGCAAACTTCACACTCTAATCAGCCTTGGGTTAGTCCACCCAGACTTGCATAAAAAGCTGTGCTTAGGAGCCAAAATTTATCAGGGATACAGCCATTGTTCAAACACAACCCTCAGTCAAGCTTGTTTGCTCTGTTAAGGTTATCTTCATCTCTCTTGCTTTGAGTGCTCCGCTATAAAAAGCAAAGCTGACCCTTTCCAAAAGCCAACTCCTTCATGCATCACCTGACAGCTCAGAAAAACATCCTCGAAGGGAGCTGTCAATGCAGAGCTTAAAATATTCTGAAGATGACAAAGTTACATGGGGATTTCCACGGGAGAGGAGATGGTGGCTTTTGAAGGTAAAAACCACAGTAATAGCAGCAAAAAGCACATTTCCTGTGCTCACAGTCACGGCACAATTGGACATCAGGTTTCCACCTGCCTGTTTTTCAGATCTCAATCTCTCCTCTTGGAAAGAGGAAAAATCTGTGCCCCTGCAGCCAACTGCCCCGTTTGACCTCCCACAGGCTCTAATCTCCCTTTTGCAAAGCAGGGAGTCAACACAAAGCCAGCCCAGAGCTTCCCAGGAAGGAATTTGACCTCAAAGACTCGTGGGGATGTGGATAAGCTGCAAAAGAAAAACAGCTTCACAAACAAGAAAAAAAAAACCACCTCAAACACTTAACCCACCTAGATGTGGGATTAAGTCTGACTGCACAACACATTCCTATTTATTCCCCTCAAATGTTGAGTTTTCTGTTAAGACTCAACTCAAGAGTAACAAAAAATTGAAATATTTGGCTTCTGACAAAGAAAAAAAAATAGTAAAAAAATCAGTCAAATGCTGTCTAATTCCTACACAAATAGAGTATTCTTTATTCTCTGGTCAGACTTTGAATTTATATGGTCTTTCCTGCTTCCAAAATGTTGCAGTAGCAGCCCTTCAAGGCAGAACTGCAGCATCCCATAAAGGAAGAAAACAAATTGGCAGAGATGGGATTAAAATTTAAGACCAAACCCCTACCCATGCTAAAGAACCCTTTCAGTTATCCCTCTGCTTTGCTCTTCACAGACATCATTATTTTAGGGCCACGCGTTCATTCCTGTCCTGGACCAAGCAGGGGAAGCAGCTGGAATCTCGGCACTGCAAGCACAACTCCTAAATTATCCACAGCTCCAATTGGCTCCAGCCAGCCAGGAACTGCTGTGATTAGCTCTCACTTTTCCAGCTGCCAATTAGAGGGAAAAGCCAAAAAAAGACCTCATTCTTCATTTGCAAGCCCTTCGGGGAGACCTGAAGGGAAGTGAAATTTGGCCTTTTCGTTCCAGCAGAAAAGAGAGCAGTGGGATTTATCCCCCCTCCCACCACCCATAAATCTGAGTGCAAGAACTGGAGCAGGGGGAAAGGAAAGCAGATTCCTTAAAGACAGGAAATTCAAGAAGAAATCGAGCAACTTCTGGTGCTGCGGGTTTTTGGAACGTGGGAACCAAGAGATTTTTATGATTGAAGAGGTCACTAGACACCTACTCAGTCCCCTTGGGCTTCGGGCAGGATTGTTCCCCCTGGAGAGGGGTGGAATGTGTAATCCAGTGTTCAGGAGAGTCATTGCACATCAACGATGGATTCACCTCCTCCCCTGGGAATCAACAGTGCACTCAGACACTGCTCTCAGAAAATGTTTCCACAGAAAGCGGAATGTTTGCCAGCCCATATTATACAGGTTAAAACTACTCAGACACCAGCACAGAAAAAAGAAGTTGGTCAGCTGATCACAAGGCTGACTTTACAATCTGTCAGCTCATAATTACGACACAAACGTAAAAGTTGTTCCTCAGAAATGGGATCTTTTTCTGAGACCCAGTGCTTCTGTTAAAGAAGCGGGTTCTAGTCTTTGTTCCGAGTTCCTTTCATTTATTTTTTTTGCCATATAACCAAGTTTCATTTCAAATAAAGGCATCCATTAAAACTGAAGATAAAATTTATCTCAGTACCTGTGAGTGCTGAAGCAGAGAAATTAAAGCACTTTTAGACTGTGGAGAACTTGAACATACAAATACTGAGTTACTCTCTGAACCATTTCCATGAAGAGCTCTTGGTTTAGATGCCATTTTCCACAGAAGAACAGAACATTCCTCAAGTTTTGGAGGTCAGGACAGATTTGAAGAATGCTTCTAACAGATACATATTGCCTCCCATTCCATACTCAGCTGTAGGTGCTGAATTTCTCCAGTGAACCATTGCATCCTGCTCTGAACTCATGTTTACCTCAGACTACCCACTTAAAATAAGAAAAAAAAGCACAGATGAGTAATTGAATGCAAAAAAAAAAAAAAAAAAGAAGAACCCTCTTGTCCTGACAACAGGGCTGGGCAAAACAGATTTGGCAGCAAAAAATGTGATAGCTTTGAGCTTTCTTTTCTCAGGAAATAAACCTATTATCTAAGTCTTGCATGCCATAAAATTACTCTATCTTTATTTGGCAGAAGCTGAACTGCTCATCAGTGAAACTTTTCAAGTATCCGTTCCCACTGCAATCCACAACTCTTGGACAAGGAGAATGAACAAAGACATGAAGACAATCTAGTCCTTGACAGGCTGTCTGACACGGCCCTGTTTGGAATGGTCAGATGGCTGATGTACCTGTTTTCAACCTCTGACATCATTCCTGAACGGTGCAAAAGCTGAAATCACAATTTCAAGTTTCAATCAGATGCGGTGGTGCCGTAGATTCAGGTGTAGTCTCAGCTCCCTGGGGTTATCAAAGCAAAGGCCTTACATCAATATGCCTCTAAAAAAGGTTTTGCTCTTTATATTAATATTAACACTTAGATTTTTAAGTGGATTACCTCATACACTGTTGAGAAACCTTTTCACTCTCTCCCATTTCCTGAGAAACTCAGAACTGAAGATCGGGCACTTGGTATAACGTGGCCAGAGCCTTACAACACTCACGGCAATAAAAAGACTTGCAAATAATTCACCTCAGGAAAAAGGGCCCCATCTCCCAGAAGGCTGAACCGCCTGGATCTATCCAAGAGGATGACCAAAGCCTGTTCTCTAACAAGACCACTTTCAAACACACCTCAGAATTTGGCAGGTTTAGGACTGCAGTTCCAACCCTTCAGCTTTCAATTTTAGGGTTTTTTGTGAAGAGGCAGAACTTTGAGCCAAGTTCTGCAGAAATAAAAGCCTGGTGCTAGTTCAGATATAAACCTGGTGCACAACGAGTTTATTCTCCTTACAGAAGCTCACAGCTGTGCATTGGGGAGGGAATATAAAATACCAGCTTAGGGCTTTCTCTTGAGCCAGAATCCAAATAATTTCCTAGACTAATGGCCACAACTAGAGACTCTTGTTTTTGTTTTAAAATCCAAAAGCCAGCCAGAGAGAAGTCACAACATTTTCACTACGATCTTTTCCCCCCTGTCCCAGTGGTCATTGCCATCGAGGCCAAGGAAAGCATAAAGCTGAAATCACATTAGACACAGACAGGCAGCAGTAAACAATAAATACCAGAGACAGAAAAGTTCACGAGGAAAACTGTGGCCTCAAGGCTGCTTCTTTCAAGGACGGGGTGTTTAATAATAAATGGGAGATTAATACAGCTCTCCATCAGCAGGCCAGGCCTCCAGGGAGAACTCAGGGACTGAGCCTGGGTTATTAGAGCCATTCAGCATATTCACAACGTCTGCTCCACACCAAATGAACAAACACAGCCTCCAAATTTAGCTCTTCAATCTCCCCCCGCTTTCGAGCATTTCCACAAACAAAACATTTGTCAAGAAGATCTCTGCAGCAGCAAAGAGAACAAAGCCAGTGAAAAATCACCGGGATATCAAGGGCATCATTCCTGCTAAACAGCAAAACTGCTCCTCTCCAAAAGAAGCTAATGGGAAGCTTCCAATGTGAGAGCAGAACTCGCATGGAGCATATGGGGAGAGCATCTGCCTTCAGAGCTCCAGCTCTCCCAGTCTTGCTGGAATAAAAGCAGCTACAACATTCCCCAGCCTGGCCTTGGGAATAAAATTGGCTGTCGCTGGTTTATATAGAAATGCCAAACCCCAAATCACCACGCTTAAAACCTTTTTAAGCTCTGTAACACTTCAAAACCCTTTATTCCTCCGACTTCAAGATGTGTGTTTAGGTAAAAAAAAATATAAAAAATCAGGTGCCTGGAGCCTCAGCATGGCCACTCTAAAAAAAAATTGGGCTTTTGGTACCTCTGCAAACCAAGGCAGTCTCTTAACCATGCACAAAACTTACATTTCACAGAGTGGAGTTGAAAAATGCAGCAATAAAGTCGCAGTTGCTCCAACCTCTTCAATCAAGTCATTGAAACGGCTGAGAAATATCATAATCAACTCTTGTGGCCTCTGCCACGGATTTATTGAGGCAGGTTTGCTCCAGAGAGACATTCACAAATCTAACTGCAATTTTTAAAAATAGTTGGGGAGCAAAGGGCTCTTTGCATGTGTTGAATCTGGCATCTATTTTTCTTGCCCTAGTCATAAACCAAGAACACCAATTATAACTGAGATGCTGACAGAGCCGCCAGAAGATTGATCACTTCAGCACCAGGAACAGCTGGGGATTTGCAACGTTCTAAGAGCAGTTCATCTCTTTCATGTCCCTCTATTCTACCATTTCAGTAAAAAAAAGCCAACTTCTTGAACATGCAGACGTGTACAGAGCATGTGATAAAGGAAAAAAACAAACACTTCCTTTCAAGATAATTCCATTCTTCCTTCATGAAAACCTGTTTAAGTGTCACACTCCAACGCTTGCCTTTATCTGCCCAAAGCAGCTCTGCAGCTGTGAATCAAATTGGAGTTCCAGCAATTAACAAAAAGCCCAGTTACTGCTATTAAATACATTAATAACAACGGGCTTAGGAAAGGGGAAAAG
This sequence comes from Atrichornis clamosus, assembly GCA_013400975.1. Taxonomy (NCBI): domain Eukaryota; kingdom Metazoa; phylum Chordata; class Aves; order Passeriformes; family Menuridae; genus Atrichornis; species Atrichornis clamosus. The sequence goes on along the minus strand of WBMZ01012081.1, from coordinate 70,419 downwards.
TCTTGTAATATATTAATACAATTCAGAACCTGGAGTGAAGCATTTGGCTCAAAGTTCGTAGTTTTTCTAACCAGAACTCAGAATAAAGCATCTGCTCTAGGTTTTCAGGCAGCAATTAGGCAGCTTCCAGAAACCTGGACAGAAAAAAATAAAGGGGAGCCCACTTGAAATGTGACAACAGGGTTGAGACAAAAACTCCTTTAGCAAAGTTTCTTCTGCTTTATTTCCCCATGAAATGCCAATATGGGCTGAAGAATGAATCTTGCCTGAGCTTTGGTCGAGTTGGGGTTTGGGGGATTCTTTGTTTGCTTGGTTTGTGGGGTTTTTGGGATTTTTTTGGGTGTTTTTTGTGAGATTTCTGTTGTTGTTATTGTTGTTGTTGTTGGGAAGGGGTTGGCAGTTGGGTTTTTTTTGTGGGTTCTGGGGTTTTTTGAACTTTTGCTGCCACACTGCATCCCTGGATACCGAGCTTCCCGTGAGCACCAGCCCAGGATGCCCAAGGCTGCCCTGACACCACATTCCCTCCAAGCCTGCCCTTCCACAAGCACATTCCCAAAGCCCTCAGAGCACCTGCAGAGGAGGAGACTGGAAGCCTGGCGAGATTATCAAACACAGATTTTCATATGGACCTGCTTCTTATTTAAGCCAGAGCTGCTGTTGCCACTGGAAAGGGTCCAGGCAGGAATCTTTTCCTGGATGTGAGTGAAGTGACTTTGTGTGTGTCACCTGGGGAGCCCTGTCAGAGGCACAAACAGAGTTCAGCTGAATTCCTAATTCCTCCCTTTCACTGCCTGACCGTGTTGCTCTGAACTTTTAGCTTCTTGCAATTCATTTGAGCGCTGCGTCCAGCCAGGGATTAAAACAGAGCTAAAAGGCCACTCTTCCTTTTTTTCTTTCCCTTTGGGAAAGAGTTAGGGAAAAGTTCCTGCTCTAAAAAATAACAACCAAACCTCAGCCAACATCGTTCTTTCTCTGTGACTTCATTGATGCAGAGAGAATTAAGAATTGACAAACTGGTAGAAAGTTGGACAAATAGAGGTGATTTTAGTTGTGGAACACAAACCCTCACCAAGCACCTGCCAATTTTCAAGGGATTCAAGGTGCAGGGAATAAATTATCTCATGTCTGGTGCGCAAATGGACTCAGCTGGAACAGCAGAGCTGCATTTTACCCAAGCAAGGAACTCCCCTGTCACCTCTCCTCCATCACCCCGCATTGTTGTGGTGGCAGTAAGAGCTTTCTAATTATTCCAGGAGATTTAAATCAGCAGCAAAATGCTGCCTGCTTCCATTAGGAAAAGGCAATTCCTTGTTTCACAGCCAGAGGCAGGTTCAGGATGCTGCCACGTGGAGCAACCCCCAGTCCCACTGGTGCTTCTCAGTAGCATCAGTTAAGTGGAGATAAGCTGAAATGCAGCATGACATGTTCCTTTCTGACCCTCATTTCCTTCTGGATTGGCTTTTCCATGCACACAAGGGCAGAAAACGTTGTGCCAGTTGTCAAATGAGCAAACCTGTTGCTGCTGTTGTAAATATCCCTGTAAAACACATTATGGGGGGGGAAAAAACCCCCAACATTATTCTTTTAAACTTATTAACTGAAAAAAAATGATGTGAAGCACGCTAGTTTTAGTTGTGAAAACTAAAAAGGTCCAGTCGTTTCTTAGCACAATATAGCAGGGACAAATAATCCAGTGTTACAGCAGATTTGCTTCTCTTAGAGGTAAAGATTAGATTATTTCAGTAGCAGCCAGAGATAACCTGATATGAAATCTGAGGATTCTACTAATCCAATACAAGAGACAAGGCCTTACATGGAAGAACTGATAGAGGGAAAAAAACTTCCCTGTCTGAATACAGAAGCTGGAGAAGCCCGGGAGAAAAACTTCCCTTCAGTTGCTCCAGGGTGATGTGCAGGATTTGAATTTTAAGCTTTCCAACAGAAGAGAGTTTCATGCAAATTATTTATTCCATTATCTGGATCCAGATTATCTGAACACGCCTCATCCAAGGCTTGATTATTTATTCATTGTTCACCAAATATAAAGTATTAATATTCCACTGTTTCCTGGGGTAACTCATTTCAGCCTGTTGAACAGCAGAGTAAAATATTCATAGCAATCATTCTGTGAAGATCTATCAGCAAACAACCTTGGGGAGGAAAACGAGATGTGGTGGCATTTGCCAATAATCCCCTTGAGTGCTAAAAATTCACTCATCAAAATAAAACTAAACTTTAAAAAACACAGAGGCCACGCTAACTTTTTATTTGTCCCCTCCTTCTATTGAATTTTAGGCTCCATTACCACGACTTGTGTGTACACTGAGGTCACACAGATCTTTTCCCAAGGGCATTTTTTGAGGTGAAATGCTCCAAAGAGCACGAGTGTGGGCTGTCTGTAGAGATGGAAGGTAAAGGCAGAGTCTTCTTGCCGTGATTCACTTTTTTTAGCGTGTCCTTCCTTCAGGATTTGCACCTGGAGAGACACAGAGCAGCTTCTTGGCTGACAGGAGGTTGCATTGCATTAAGCATAAAGATGTACCTCCTAAAATCAGGAAGTGGATGTGTTCAGCCAGTTCCAGAGTGCAGAATGAAAACCAGAAGGAGACTGAGCCTTGGGGGTCAGGACTTGTGGCAGGCAGGGCCAGCAGCACATCCCTGGTTTTGACTGCTAAAGGCTGTGGCAGCAGCAGGTCTGCCAGACTGGAACAATCCAAATTATTTCCAGTACCACAGCAAATTATGGACCTTCCCATGAAGAATTCATGCCAAACCAATTTTTTTTTGTAGCTACAGGGCCTGCATCAAGTAGAGAAGGGTGAATTCTTTTTGCTGGTATCATCCAGACTTGTGTTCCTGCTGCAGTCTTTCCCTGCTAGGCTTTGTTACATAACCACATCCAGTGCTTTCCCAGGGGCTGCGTCTCCCCCTTTATATAAGGCCGTGGCAGATGCATTCCCCAACCTGACCGGGGGGAAAAAGAACCTCTCTCACATCTGTGCGGTGAGAATCTGCATTACCTTGATAATTTTCTGTAGCCTGGGCTGCAGAAATGTGTGTGTTCTTTCATGCCAACCTCACAAACCACTTCGTTTCAGAGGCAGCCTTTGCCTTCCCCACTTCCACCAGGAATATCTGATGTCTTCCCTGTTCCATCAACACTCCCCAAGTGCAGCCTGAATTGCTACCCACTTGAAAGGCAGGCTGAGTGCTACTGAGAACACTGATCACTGTAAATCATCTGCTCTCCAGGGATGCCAGCAGGACGCTGCTGACGACGGGGAAGTCGCTTTCCAGGCCTGGGCAGCAGAAGGGAGCAGAAAAAGGAGCATTAAAGGACAGAGGCAGCATCACTTCACACAAGAGCACGGTGCTATAAACACAGGCTCACCCCACGGGGCAGGCACACACGTTCCCCCATGGAATGTCTGCTTCACTTCCTCACGCACGCTCCCTAAGCTGCCTTCACACACGGACACCTCTGCTCAGCTGAAGACAACAGAGTCACGGAACCTCCTGAGCTGGGAGGGACCCACAGGATCATCCAGTGCAGCCCCTGGCCCTGCATGGACACCCCAACAATCCCACCCTGTCCCTGGGAGCGTTGTCCAAAAGCTCCTGGAGCTCTGGCAGCCTTGGGGCCGTGCCCATTCCCTGGGGAGCCTGGTCAGTGCCCAGCACCCTCTAGGGGAAGAACCTTTCCCTGATATCCAACAAAACCCTCCTTAACACAGCTCCAGCCGTTCCCTGGGTCCTGTCCCTGGTCCCAGGGAGCAGAGATGGGGCTGCAAACCCCAGTGAGTCTCCCCTCAGCCTCCTCTTCTCCAGCTGAACAAACCAAGCGCCCTCAGCTGCTCCTCTCTGCCCCCTCCAGACCCTTCACCATCTCCACATCCCTCCTTTGCACACTCTGTAATAACTCCCTCTCTTGTTCATATTGTGGCACACAAGCTGCCCCCAGGACTCAAGACGAGCACAACCCAGTCTCACCCTCACAAATTTTGACTTTATTTGACAAAGCTTCACCTTTTGTGCCACTGTTCAGCCGTACAGGGAAAGAGACCAGCACTACAAGCACAGCCTCTTCACTAAAGGGCACTCCAGTACTCTTTGGCTTTTTACTAGGCTGACCACCCTTCCCACAGATCCTTAGGGAAAGTTTAAAAGCTCTAACAGGAAGGGTAATTCCGCTCCCTTTTAAAGGAGCAGAAACTTTCCCTTTTCAGATAAAAAAATATTGTCCTCAGAAACAGGAACTCCAGCACTTTTCCCCTGCGTCTTTAAGCCTGGGGAAGCTGCTCAAATGTCAACCACAAAACTCCAGTGAGCAGGATGTGGTCAGGCCTCTTTGCAGCCATGCTGGACTTATTTTAAGCTTTCTGTAATTGATTTAATTTGCATGCAGTAGCCTCTCTAGGGCAGGAACTATATTTTGCTCAGTGTTTATACCGCACCTCACCAAACAGACTCCTTGTCCATGCCTAGGGCTCCTAAATGTTAAATTATAATAGGAATAGATTTAGTTCAACATATCTCTGGCCTGGGGGATTAATACAGCACCTCAGGAGAGTTACAAGTGTATTGTAAGGTGTTCTGAGTGACAGGAATCAATGAGACACCATTTCCAGCCATTTACCCTTGAAAGGCCTTTCTTGAGCTCAGATGGTGGTTGGTGGCTGCCGTGCCCATCAGACAGGTTTGTGTTTGTCTGTCAGAGATGCAAAGCCTTTTGCTGGCTCCCACTTTTGGGAACCTGGCATCCCGACCCTCGGGGTGGTGAGGGAAGCGGATCTGCCAGCTCAGCAGGATTTCATGGAAAACCCCAGTGTTTCTTTAACAGCATCATCGTTCCCCCAACACCAAGGGCGCCCTCTCTACCACATCCCTCCTCCAAGACATCCCTGCTCCAGCTGTGCTTCTGTCCAATGGGACAATCCACAGTCCTCACACACCCTCTTGCACCTTGTTTTGCAGCCCGGAGCACCGACCCATGTGAATCCTTCTCAGGCTAAGCAATGCACAGGACATATTTGCATCCATTTGCTTGCATGAAATTCCTTTCCGATGGAAAATGCCCTTTCCCCACCAGCATCACACAACACACCCAGACCAGCTCTGAATCACCAGTGCCTAATAAACACCTTCCAGCTTAAATTTGCTTTCCTCTAATGCTGAATAAAACCAGCCAGTCTGACACAAAGGGCTTCTGCCCAACAAGCAAACGACTGCAGGAAATCTTGTTAAATGCACAAAGTCCTGGCTCCTTATTTCGCCTCGGGGGGTTTTGTTGCAGCCAGGGACAGACAGAAGCACGGGCAGGTATTTGCAGAGCACTGCAAGGACGTTGCTGTGACATCTGGGAGCAGCTGAAGCAGCCATCTGCTTTTCCACACAATCTGTTTCCCTGTGTTCCTGTCAGTGCCTGTGCAGGAAATGGCCATTCCAGGGGCAGCCCATACCTGCAGCCCATCCTGGCTTTGCATGACAAAGCAAATCCCTGACATTTGGCACCAAAATGACATTTGGAGCATTTATCCCGCAATGAAGAGCACATTTTCCACACACAGCACCCCAAGAAGTCTTTTAAGCAGCACCAGTGCAGGTCACAAACACTGCAGGACTAAGACCAAGCAGGCAATATTTCCTTTTGGTGAAATAACCAAGCTGACGAGCAAATGTCTTTGAAATAAAGCCAAAAATAACTTCATCCAGAAGTTCCACGTGCTATCAACACCATGTGCCATCAGGACCTCACTCCTTCTCACCACCAATGCATCTCTTGTTCACCAATGAAGGATAAATCCAGCATAAATAATCTCTCAGATTTTATGGGATTCATTTAAAAGTCTTTATTCCATTGTTAACCTAGGCTAGCCTTGCTCAACTTCCATTTCCAGATAAAAATCATGACCTAGAAAAAAAATTTTGCTGTGGAAAGCAGCAGTGCTCGTAATTGAAGTACAAGGGAAGGAGAGATAAAAGCACTAGGGAAAGGCATTGAGTTTCTTTGGAGGCCTGGGGAGAAACGTCTTTAAGCTTTAATGTGGTGTGACATGTGCAGACTTAATAAACTGTTGTTAGTTCGTGATCCAGCTTACTGCATGCTCTTCCCTAAATTCCTAGCAGGGATGGAGCACCAGGCTCTGGTCAAAACCACTTCTGTTTCCTCGAGCTCTTGAAGTGCACTGGGTTTACCAGAGCAATTCCTTTTATCTCTGCTTGTCCTGTGCAACAATTCCTTTATCTTCTGGATCAGCTCCGGCTGAAATGAGTTTCGACTGCTGCTCTTTCCTCCTTGCCCCACTAACCCAGGCCTGGAGACTCTTCCCGGAGCTTTTCCTTCCCGGGGTGTGTCCGGCAGATGCAGCGGCTGGAAAGAGAAAGGCTCGGCAGCGGCTCCATCTGCTGGGACACGGGACAGCCTCGGGCTCCGGATCTCCCAAAACAGGGATGAAGAGCTAAGCAGGCAGTTCGGGAGCCTCTGGAAATCGCAGCATCCATGCAGACAATTCCTTGTGCTCCCAAGAGCTGCAGATCCACGAGGACAGACACCTGGATAAGACAAAACCTGGATGTCCCGTCCTTATCCAGGCTCTGAGCTCTCCTGAATCTCGTTTTTCCTCTGTGATCCGTGCTTCCCAGAGCATCCACGAGCTGAGAACACATCCCTGCTGGGAAGGGCTACACCTGACCTCCCACCTGGAGCAAACCCCCCCAGCCAGCGAGTTCCTCTGGCCTCTTGTATTTCCCACACCAAATACATTTTCCAGCGAGGTTTTCCTTTCCTTTCCGTGCATCAGGATGAGCCCAGCTAACATGCCAGAACTGCTGGCAGTCTCCCTCAGGAACGCTGGTTGTGAAACGGAAGCAGAAGGGATGGTTCTGGTTTGCAGGCATCCCACGGGCTCCCTTCACATGCACTTGTTCCTCCTGACAGGGAAATCCGGGATTTCAGTGGCAGCACCAACTAATAAGCAGGCATTTCTATTTTTTTCCTCCCACCCTGGTACATTGAAGGGGCTCCTTTGTGAGATTCTACCAGGATTTACTCAAAAATGCAATGTTTTAGCGGCCATTTTTCCATTCAGAACCAGGCTGTGCTGCAGAGAAATGAAAAAAACACCCACAGAATCCTAAAGAAAAATATCAAGTTATCAAGAATACCAAAAAATGGTTGTTCAGGGAATTTTTTCAGGCCACAAACTCTTTTGCTTATCTTTTACGATACGAGCAAAAAGACATTTTTCAGGTTACTACTGGCATTTTGCAGGAGAACCACATAGATACAGCCTGCAAAAAAAGAAGTGTAAATACTTCACACACACGCAGCACACAAGAGGCGTGAGGCAGAGAGGGTTCCTAACAAACCCAAAATAAGGAATGGAGGTGGAAAGGTGAGGTTTTGCCTACACTACCAGCACTGCATTGAAGTTTATCAATGCTGAGGGGCTCTGGTGAGTTACTTTCACAAGGATGAAGAAAGATATATTAATTATTTACACAATTTGATTTTTTTTTTTAAGGACTTGATGACAGCACAGAAAATCAAATTATTTCATTTTTCAAAGGCATCTCATCCATACTGAGAAGTGGAAGGGTTACAGCACAGACCCAGATGTTAGAAATATGAAGAAGCTACTTCTCCATGCCTCATCTATTTATCTATTTCAGATTAATGTAGTTACAAAACCCTTTGAAATCCTGAGCAAAGGCACAGTGCTCAGGAAGTACGTGTTATTAAAATTTCCAACTAATCAGCTACTGTTGGCACTGTATTTCTTTGATATGTATTTGATAGATCTGCCCAGAAACTGCTTTTAAAACTGCAAATTAAAAAGCTGCCAAATGGACCTTCCCTCACTGCAGCAGGGAGAAGCTGAGAGTAAGCACAAAACTGAGAGTAAAAAGTAATTGCTAGCAAGGAAATTGTGGGAAGGCAAGGCTGTAAAACGGGAATTAAAGCACAGGGAACGTGCCCTGCTTTCATCCAGCCCCTTCCTCCCGACCAAGCCCACGAGGTGGCACCGTTACTAAAAGAATAAAGGCTCGGGAATTAATTATTTCATAATTCATTAACCAACAATCAAACGCAACCTCCGAGCTTTTGCTGAAGTTGGGAGCTGCCTTTCCATGGAACAAAACCAGCTTTTAAATGCCGAATTCTCCCTTAAACCCAACACTGAGAAAGGAATAAAAAGTCAGATTATCTGTTCTGCGTTTGTAGAGCACCTACTGTCAACACAGAGCTCAGGGAGGCTCTTCAGTGCTCCTGAAAATCAAATTGCATTCAACCAGCCCCTCTGAGGGACAGGATGAGACATGGAGCTCTACTTCAGTATATAGAATATATATATTTCATTCCAACAACAGCTGCTGTCTGGACTCCAGTTTTAATAAACCTGTGTCTCTCATGCCCCAGAGCTTTCATCCTGTTGTGCATCTCCTCTCCAGCCCTAATTTTCATAACAATAACATCAACAGAAGCGCTCTCATCAGTTCCATTGGTTTTGACATATGCCTCAATATTTAATGACTGGAATAGGCCACTGCCTTCCATCTTCATGTCCCTTGTTCCAAGCCTGAGATTTTTCCTATTTCACCTCCAAATAATAAATATGCTCCCATTTTCTGTTAAAATGCCATGGCCAGCAATTGCTGAGAAACATTGCATTTAGCAAAATAATAACATTTCTTTCCCTCTCTCAGGAGCAGTTTAACAATGTCAATACCCACAAACCATTTACTGCAGGTATCTAATGTAATAAACTGTAATTTATCCTACAATTAATTGCACAATTAATTACAGTTGTAATTGTATCTAACGTAAATAAAATTGCCCCCACTACCAATCAATAGATATGGAGCAAATTTGAAAGCTTACATTCTCCATGTAGGCTATAAAATTAAGTACATCTAATTAACATCTAGTTAGGGTGGAAGAGTCAGAGGCAGACACATCTCATGTTAACATGTCCCAAACCCTGAAAGTCCAACCACCTTGATCCCACCTTGGAATCAACCACATCTTCAAAATCTTCAGGTGAGAAAGAGCTGAGGTCAAAGTTTGTTAAAATCAGTCCTTGTCTTCACCTCACAGGGTGATTTATTCATCAATGCTACACTGACAGGGACAAAGGACGTATCCCTAATTAACAACTGTAGAAATAATAAATTTTCTTATTTTATTTCAACCCCAGTGGATATTCTCAGCCAGGCTGAACAATTCCAAGCGCTTCCTGCAGAGCATGAAAGCTGCAAGAATCCTGAGTTTCTGCTGCTAAAGATCATCCTGCCCTTCTCCGAGACCGCTGTAATCAATGTGACAGAGGAGAATCTGAAACAAGGTGACATTTTCTACTTCGCTGTGCAAAACACGAAGTAGGAGTGGGTTGCATTCCCAAACTACCAGCAATCACAAGCACCTCACCGAGCGCAGGGAAAACGTCCAGAGAAATCCCACGTACTGCATGTGGGGTGCGTGCACACGCTTGGGTGGCAAAGCCCTTGGAAAGTTGGTGGATGAGCTTGCCTGACAGAGGAATGAAAAGGAGCAGGCCCAAAATCTACTCAGATTTTTCCCGGAAATGTCAACTTTCTGTTTTCCAAACACTAAAGGCTTCTCTCACCTCATGTCCTTCCCCTGAAAGCAAAGAAGGGGGAACACTGAGCTGTGAACACCTCATTCCTTCTCCACAACATTTTCCAGTTTGGGAGCAGCTTTTTCCTGAGCTTCTGTACAAAAGAGTCCCCAGACAGGCCAAAAACCTGTTACAAGAGAGGACTATCCCTTCTCCTGGGAATTACCTGTTCTTTCTCGTCAGGCAGATGAGAACTCCTAGAAAAGCAAGTTAATGCCGAGACACACCTGGATAAAGCAGGTCCTAGTTCTGTTCTAACGCCAGGCTGAGGGCAGAGAAACAAAAGGGGAAAAGACCTTTCCCTCTGGCCTAAGTTAGAGAGTTAACTTGCAAAAACTGGGAATTCTAATTAACACAAGGATCAGAACCTAACAATATTCTCAGGTGCCGCCGGCCAGCATGGAATTGATGCTACCTTAATGGGTGGCTTTCACGGCAATTCTCAAATTCCCGACCTGTTCAACAGAAGTTCTGGAAGATAAAGCAACCTGATCTCTCTTTGCTTCCACCAGAGCAAGCCAGCAACACACCCTGGCTGTTCTTGAAGTCCTCCTCCATCTGACCTTGCAGCTTATCAAAATTAACATCCAGAAACCAAGATTCCAGCGCAGAGGCTCCAGCAAACAGCAATGTTGACAGGCATTTGCCCAGTTAGAGGCACTAATCCTAACAGAGCACGACCTGTGAATTATTCATTAAGCAACATTTTTCTTCCCTTTTTGCGGTTAGACGTTGAAAAAACCCAGCAAGTATCTGGGAGATGATCTGTAACCATCTGCATATCTGCCTGGAACATTTATTTCCTTTTAACAGTTATGTTCAGTAGAGTGTGGTTTATTCAGACACCAGGGGACGCTTCCCAAAAAGTCCACGTAGCTGGAAGCCAAAAGGCCCAACAAGCATCAAGGGACCCAAATTTGAGGTGCAAATCCAGCCTGAAGTTCACTGGCATCACACTTTCGATCAGCTCATGAGGCATTCCAGTTAATCCCTTGTCTTCCTTCCCTGTTGCATAACTGCTTCCAGCCCCTTGCTTCCCTTCAGACCTCCAATCATTCCACTGCAGCGAGGCCATGTCACATCTGCTGCCAAAATTATTCCGAGGAATGGATAAATTGAGGGATGCGGAGCTGTCAATGCAGGGCTTTGAGGGAACATCCACTTCCAAGACGTCAGTCAACAGAACAAGCAACAAATCACTTGACCTTGAGAGAGCAGGGATGAGTCTCTATCTCCTCAAAAATGAGGGGTATTTGCTGCTCCATCCCTCCATCCTCCTCCTCAGCACTTCAACACCAGCTAAGCTTTCGCCTGGAAATGACTGAACAAAATATAGGGAAAAGGGAAGGGATATAGGGATACAGGGAAAGGAAGAGTGACCTGCACAAAAGAGAAGATTCTATCACATTTATTATCACCTGGACAGGAGGTGATTGTCTCAGCAGAAGGACACACCAGGCCCCACCACAGACTACATTTTCTAGCAGATGTTAGAGAGCACAGCAAGTTTTTTTGCAGCCTTTCTCTGCCCCAGTTGTGGGGGGAATCCAAAGAAAACTCTGACCCTCCTTCCCTTCTGAAACTCAGAGGATTAACAACTGCAGTTATTCAGTGAAGTGATCAAAATCCACCTGCCAAACAAAAGCTGGTGGAGCAGTAAAGGCTCATCAAAGGTGGGAAAAGACCTCCAGGATCATCAAATCCATCTTTTGACCAAACACCCCCTGGTCAACCAGACCAGAGCACTGAGTGCCACGTCCAGTCTGACTAAGAGCCGGAACAGCCAACTACATGTGATAGAAAATGTTAATATCCCTTTTTTCTGAAAGGCCAAGATCACTTCCATTTAAAACCAGCTAATTAAAACTAAACAGGCTAATATCAGGCAAAGGCTAGAACATGGCCTGTCCCATCTGTTAGAAAACCTCTACTGCTATCTATAGCAATACCAATTTCCCAGAAATCAATGTCTTGGTGAATTTTCTTGCTGTTTTTCTTCTCCCTGTAAAGAATGGGATCCAGCATCAGAGAAAAGCTCCATCTGCACACTTCACAAGTGCCAGAACTTCTTCCCCTGGGTGAGACCACCCAGCATCCCCCTGCTCACAGACAGCAGGGCACAAGTTCCTACAATTTATCTCCCCAAGAGCTTTTTGCTTTTTCATTTCCCAGACATGTTATTTTGTCTTCAGCTCCAAAGAGACACACGATGTTCTCGCAAAAGATATTTACATTTTGAAAGCATTTCCATTAACTGGCTTTTCTATTTTTTTTTTCCCCCCTCACTTTTTGAAGGTCAGTCATAAATAATTCAGAGCTACATACTGCAAGAACATGCAAAGCTCAACTTTGTACATACACTGGAGTTAAAGGACCAATTTCCATGAATAGAGAATCACAGATAAGCTGTGTGCTGCTGCACACTGTGTAAATCTGTTTAAGCACAGGAATAATGCAGCACTGAGGACAAAAACACAGAGGTGGTTCAAGGAATTCTGTTGCAGTAAAGCACAGGAATATTTGATCTGTAACACAGGCAGAGGTTGATAGGCCACCTTATCAAAATGCAGAGTTATAAGCATAACTAAGCACACAGTGAGTCACATTAAAGCCCAGGACTGTGGATGCTTTCTGAAATTCCACGGGAGCCCTGGCATGGGGTGGCAGATAAAACACTGAGCAATGTATTTGTGTGAAACAGCAGCGAGTCGTGAAGAGACCAGACCAAAACAATTGGGTTTATCTTTCATTTCCCCAGCTCTATCGAGTAAAAATAGTTTCTTTTTTTTTCAGCCACGTATCTCCTAAGGCACTGAACACAAATTAACTCTCCTAGCTGTAAACTCTGCTGGTTGTTAAGCAAAGCAGCTTCCTCACAGCAATCAATACACTGTAGCTCTCCTACCTATGGAGCCAGGCAGATTCCAGATTACGTTATACATCTCTTAAATCAAAGGTTTAATGTTTGATTTTATTCCTCTAAGGCAGCACTGGTGGGAATTGGACAGGGAAGAGAGCTCCCTCCCAGGTGGGAATTTTCACCCTCAGTCCAAGTGGCTGCCTGAAAGCTGACTTTAAGCCTGACCTGGTTTGAACACCAGGCAATAGGGAGATTCCCCAGGGAATGGATGCCTCCCATTCACAACCCAAACTTTGCAATCACAGCAGCCTCAGAGCATGAGAAACCATCACCCTGCACCAGCCCCAGCAGCTGGTTAAAGCAGATTATCTTCATCGCATGCCTCAAGTCCTAAAAGGCTCCATCTCATCCAAGTCACAGTTTGCAGGGTTGATTAATTCCCTGAAATTTATTGCCATGACAAAAGGCACGAGTGTTGCCCAAGACAGATCTGTCATGTATCTGTTAGAGCAGGAAATGAGTCACCTAAATTCGGGATCCACTTTCTTGTAGCATCTGTTCCTCATCTGACAGCAGAGCAGTGAAGAGCAGGATGCTGAGCATCAGCTCACACCCAGGATCCATCCCACAAACAAAAGGAGGTGCAGCTGGGAACCCAGGAGGGCTGAGCCAAAGGACCTGGCTGCTGAGCAGCTTTCTCCATGTGCACTTCAGTGCCAAGAGAAGGAAACTCCGGCTCCCAGTTCCGTGTTTCTGGCACAGGCAGAGTGTTCTGAGTGCCTGTACCAGCAAGGGAACCTCTCCCTGCAGGGTACACACGAGATTTCTCCCCCACAACCGTTTTTCCAAGCTGAACAATTTCCATTTCTACCTTTGACCCCTCTGTCCTTTCCCCTCCCCTCCACCTTTTAGAAATATTTTGTATTTTAAGTTCCTTGCAACTAAAATTTTAGTTTGGAGCTTTTCCAGGTTGGAGCCTTCAAGTCCCTGTCAGCAGAAGCCTCTGAGTTAAGAGAAAGAAATTTGCAAAAATCTGACACCTGCCACTTTCCATTGAGCTTTGGGTGGAAAATGTCCCTGGCCTCTTCCATTTTTAATGTCAGAGCCAGCCTGGTGGAAAAGATTACCTCCAGGTAAAGTCATTCAGAACAGGAGGCTGCCTGCTAAACCCCTCCTCTCTCCCTGCTCGGCCTCCCTTTTCCGGGGATAACCCGCCAGGGGAGGTGCACGCAGCCCCCACAGCCAGGATTTCTGCCTCCCAGAGTGTGTCGTGAGCCCGGGTGATGTCCTGGTGGGATTCTCCGGGCGCGGAGCAGCCTGTCCCCCCTCTGCGGCTCCTTCACAGCAACACCCAGGAGCTGGCAGAGGCGCCGGAAGGCAGCAACGTGGGAACCTCCAGCTCCACAGGTATTTAACAGCCCTCAAATGCCCTTGTTGACCTTCAAGCGGAGAATCTCAGCTGGAGAAAGCCTGGTTTGTTCCAAAACCCACAGAAATTTGCATTTTAGCTCTTCCCAGCCTGGGCTGCAGTAGAGGAAGTGAACACCCTCCTCCTCTGCTGTATATCAGCACTTCCAGAGCTTTACTTGTGCTGCAAATAGGAAATAAAAAAGCATCTGAGCAACTACGAGAGCTTTCTATAGCCAGAAAATTATTTGGTATATTCCACATTTGTACAGAGGCTGGTCAGCTTTAGGATAAACACATTTGAAATAGAAGTGAATTGCATTGAAACACTTGGATTCCTTCCCCAATTCCCTCCCAGAGTCCAAGATCTCCAGCCCTGCAGAGGAGGCACTGACTGCAGACCTTGACAGACCAGAACTCCTCCTCAGAAGGGAGCTGCAGAATCACCAGGGCTCTGCCACAAGCAAGGCAGACAATTCCAAATTAAAATAATGCTGCCCCAGAGGTGATGCATTTCTGATTAGGGCTCAAGCAAAACCTGGAGGCTGCCTAAATCCTAACAGACAAGGAGCAGGTCACTAGAACAGGGAAATCTGGAAGGGGCAAGGAACTCTTGGAGACAACTCAGTAACAGGATGGTTAAAAAATGGTTCCCTCCTTGTCTGTGTAAGAGAGAACAGCTGTGACACGAGGAGAGCAAGATTTTACCAGATACCTAATTAAAAAAGCTCATCTCCTAATTAATACTGGGCTAATTACTTTTTAAAAACCTTGCTGCTTCTGGAAAAACTAGGATTTAAGTCCTGCCACAGCTACCATCCCTGACAATACATGGAAAATCCAGCAGCTCGCTCTGCTTCCTTCCCTACATGGGTTTTTGGGGGAGCCTGCATTCCTTGGATGCCTCCAGGACCTTTCCAGCCTGGATTGAGCTGGCTGGTAGGGCTGAATGCCCTGTCTCAGGCACGGAGGTGCCCATGGAGAGGGCTCAGGGAAGGCTTACACAGCTGCTCACCCCCCTCTCAGCTTAATGGATTCCTTTAACACAACACAAAGTACCTTTTTTTATCAAGTCCTCAGAACCTTGCTTCAAGTGCCATTTGCAGCTGAATATTCTAACTTGAATGTTCTAAAATAGAAGGAAATAAAAGCAAAAGAGATGTCATTCTTTCCTCACTAATGTCATAAGATACTGATGCTCTTTATTTATTGATGGAGTGCTCTCACTCCAGTCTAGCAATCTCAACATCTTCATGAATATTTCTATGCACAGGGGAAGGAGATCCTTCTGCTTCTTTCCTTTCTGCTGGGACCATGAAAATTCCTTCAAGATGCTGGGCTATTGTAATTTGGCTACCAAGAAACAGGAGCAAACTCATCCTGGCTACCTGCTCTTCTTCAACTGGGGCTCCTCGTAATCAACAGAAAGCCAGTTCCAAGTAGCCAGGAACACCTTGGAGAAATATTTTCCATTTAATAATGACATGATTAATTCCCAGCATGGCCTTTCCAAATCCTTGAACCCATGCCACCTCCCAGGAATGGTCACGGGAGGTGGAAGGAAGTGAAGACCAGAACAGTAGCTCCTGAGTGACATTTATCAGACCCACATTAAGAGGGAATAAGATTCCTTCAGAACATGGATGGCACTGGATGGATCAGTCCAACACACCAATCCTAACATCTACACAGAAAATTCCAGCGGGAATCAGCCTCAGAGGAGATGAGAAGAGCAATAGGTGTGGGAGCAGAAGAGAGGATCCTGTTAACAGGAGACAGGAGCCGGTCAGGGGGACAGCTCCTGCTGGGATCCTGCCTCCCGGGAGAGAGATGCCTGCCACAGAAAGGATTTGCTCCCCGACACACTGAGCAGTTTTCTGATTATTCCATTTAACACAGTCCTGGCTCTCCCAGGCTGCCCCTGATGCCCAAACAATTCAGACCACAGCCAAGAACGTGGGGCCGTGGTGGGAGAGACAAGGCACTTCCTACATTAGCCTGCTGCATTCCCTGCCCTTTCCATGCCACTCTTTCAGCTCTTCTGAGGGACAGGGTAGAATTTCATCCAGCCCTGAAACGTAGGCAGAGCTGTAAGGGAAACTTTGAAGAGCATTGCCCACATCGGCATCACAGGTTCCCCGGTGGTGCCCCTGTCCCTTGTGCTCATTCGAGGCTTCCTCTCTCTTCTCGAGTGTCCTTTGGGTTTAAATGGCTTTGATTGGTGCAACTGGGACTGTCAGAAGAGGTTTAGCAGGCGAGCAGGAAGCTTTTCCAAGTGTCTTTCAGCCATCCAGAGTCGGTGTCACAGCCCCGGCGACCACGCTGTCATTTTAACAGGAGCTGAAAGAGCAGGTCTTGGAACCTTCACTCCTTCCACTTCACATTAAATTAGTAATATACATTAAATGATTATCTTAGATGGCATGATTTAAACATAACCTCACAGGACGTTTGCCTGGAGCAAGCTGCAGCAGGGAAGCTGAGAGATTATGTAGCTCATATATGCATGAGTGTACAACAACATGTTTGCACGTGTAAGTGTGTCCAGGCACATTCAGGAGCTCCAACAAATTTTTGAAGCATATGGACACCCAAACCCATTAAAGACCACGCTGAAAAGTCAGGATTTTATAATGGGTACAGTCATTTTTGAACAGGCTGGAGGCCTCTCATTTGCAGGCACTCAGCACATGGTTGCCTACCCTGAAAATCAAAACTCTTGAGTTTCCCTGGGCCAGGCACCCAAAAATCTCAGGGATTTCAGGAAATCCTAAAAGAAGCGCCTCAGGTTACCTACACAGAGAGCTGTCTTGCTTTATTTATTAGTACAACAGTGCACCAAACTACAGTTAGCAGTAATTAAATTCAACAGTTACAATAGTGTTATGAGCACAATTAAACACAGAGAGAGCAGAAGTGAAGATAGCAGGGATGTGGAAATCCCACAGTAAGGACCTGCTGGAACCTCCTCTCCCCTCCTCTAAGCCTGAATAAATGAGAAGTACAAGAGCACCAGAGTGGGGCTCAGGACATTGACAGCAAAATTCATGAAGCATTTCTTCCCTCCCTTTCATTTATTTTTTCAAAGATGTTTCTTTTCCTGGTCAGCACTTCTAAATAATACCTTCTCATATTGAGAGTAAAATCATTTGCTGAGCAAAATATTTTACATTCTGTCAAGCAAACCAAAGGGTTTTCTTTTCTACAGGCAGCTGGCAAAAGTGCGTGACACAAACTGCATCCTGTGATGGAAGTGGTCAGGAATGTAAACTCCAGTCTGGTGTTGACCAGAGGAGAGTTTAGAAGGGAGAAGTTGGACAGAAGTTACCTGAAAGTCATTCAGAAGCACATTAGGGCTTGCTATTCCTACAGCACATTATTCTAAATTTGTTCACAAACAAAATTTACATTTAAAGTATCAAAACATTTGTTTAATCCTGAATAGAAAACTCAGAGTTCACCTTTTACCTTCAACATTTTCGTTTTAAAAGGTTTAAACATTTGTTGCTAGGGTTAAAAAAAAAAACAAACAACAACTTCCTTAATTTTTCTGCAGATCAGACTTCGTTAACCTCTAGTAAAGTTTTTTTTTTAAGAAATACATTTCTATGGTGTTTTTAAGAAACTCATTTCACAACAGTGCTCAGGATGAGCCTTCTTAACTCTATTGCATTTGAAAACAGACACCGCAATGTAAAAGTCAGCTGTGAGGAGTTTTGAAACAGGTTCCACATTGATGGCTGCTACTGCAGGAAAGGAATGTGGAAGGAAAATGGAAAAGAAAAAAAGCCAAGCGCTGAGTTTCACAGAGTGGGTCAGTGACAGGGCCTGCAGAAAGGCTCGAGGCAATCTCTCAATCCATTCTAAGCTACTAAACCATTCCTAGAGAAACAACTAAATGCTGGGAAAAAGTGATTTTAAGAGTGGAATCCAGGAGCAGTATCTTTGTCTTCCCTCATGAAGAGCTTCTCCAACAGAAAGCTGCACCCACCCAAGGAGCACCATCAGAATTAAATTATTAATGCCCAGAAGTCGCAAACACTGACAAGAAAACCACCCCAAGCCTCCTGAAGCTGGGATTTAGGCACAGTGACACCTACCTAGACCAGCTGGTGACGTTTTCTTCTCAGGGCGGTTCTTTTGGAGCTTGGCTTGAAAACAGAGGTCTTGTATTGTAAAAATATTTGAAGATTTTTATGGAGATAAAAACTGAACCTTGTGGGTTTTGACCTGGTTTGTCTTTTAGTCTAAATTCAATAGTACAGTGTCAATAGCCTGTGCTCAGTTCTTTGGTTTTGTAGCATCAGCATGAAGTGAGGAGATGAAAAATGCTGATTCTGTGTGTGAGGAACTATTTGCTTTTACTGTACTGAGTAGAGTTACAGCCTCACGCAGGAAAATAAGACTATAAAAAAATAATAGGGGTGTTTTCCCATAAAACAAACAAAAATAGAAGTGAGAAGCTGTGTGGACTGAAGCTCTGAGCTAGAGCTTTAAAGAGCTTTTTAGTTGGGGTTTTTTTTTCTCAAATACATTTCCTGACACTCTGAGTGCTAAGCCTCATTGAAGTGAGATTTTCTTGCTGATACTAAATGACTAATAGTGCTTTTATGATCAATTATTGAAGCCTAGTTGAGAGATGAGAGCTCCTTAAACAAAAACTGGTTTACAAGGAAGTGTCTGGGTCCCAAAATGATATAAAGCAGCCTTTCCTCCAGTGGCTTATTGTGAAAAGAAATCTGTGTGAAGGGTTTTATTTCTACCCTAATATTTTTGTTGTCTGTTTTGTGTATTTTTTTTTTTGTTGACGACATGGTTTATTTGTGTAATTTTCTTTTTTCCCCCATGTTTTTGATGCTTTTTTTTCAGTTGCAAAGCCAAAACCAGAAGAGAAAGTGGTTTTGCTCAAGAGATCCAGATTCAAAGTGATGAATGATGTCTCGTCTTCCACTGACTGTACCAATAAACCGCTTAAATCACTTAAACTGTGTGAGAAGTTGATGTAGGGAGTCTTGGAGAACAGGCAATGATGAATCAGCACATGAGCAGCAATGGTGTGATTTTTTGGGAAGAAAATGCAGCTTCTGGATATGTTTTGGGTGATGGGGACATTAAAGCTGCTGCTCCTGGGCATGTGCGGCACCTTGGAGAAGAGAAAGAGCAGCACTGGGGGACGACTCAGGCTCATGGAGATGTTTCCTTGGAGGAGGAAGAGCAAGGGGAAAGGAATACATTGATGCACAAAAAAACCCCCAGTAGGGGTTAGAGAAAGGCTCTCCCCACATACTAGAGGTACAAGAACAAGCTAACAAGTGTTGGGTAAGCTCTTGAGATATGAGATTTCTCAAGATTCGCTAAGATTTAAGATTTAAGATTTAAGGGAACGTGTTTTCTGACAGGTTCAATCTTCCAAATGCCAAGGGGCTGAAATTAAAACACCACCAAAAAAAGCCCCAACCCTGTCTGTGGCCCATGAGGATTTCTGCAGATGTTTGTATACAGGTGTCTAAATCTGAACCTAACCCAGATTTAAAAGCTGAGGTCTGACAACAGCGGTACAGGAACTCTGAAAACTTAACTCAGTTTTTTACAAAACCTTTTTCCTTAATGCTTTTCATCTCCACCATCAATTCCTCTTTCCCCGCTCTCCCCGGTGGGAAGAGCACGACCCATCTCCCATGCAGTGTGCAGCACCAGGTGAGAGCTGTCACAAACCCACCGGAAGGAATTTCCCCCTTCTGGAAAAAATGGTGTGCTGCAGAGAGGAGCTCTTCCCCCAGGCACCACCAGCACAGAGAGGATGAGTGCTCTGTGCTCCCACAGCCCTCGCTGGAACTGCCACACAACCCAGGGAGATGCTAAAAAAACAAAGGGAGGGTCCCCTCTGCACCCCAAAGCAGGGGGTGATGTGAGAACCGGCTGTGGAATGGCTTTTGGGGAGGAAGAGGAGGAGGTTTTGCACGCGCGGCCTCCTCTTCCATCCTCCACCTCCGCGCGCACCCCGGCCCCGTGGGCTCGGGTGGAGGCTGGGCAGGGAGGGCAGGGTGACAACACCCCTGGGTGACAACACCCCTGGGTGACAACACTCCTCCCCACCTCAGTTTGTGAGGCATTGATTCTCTGAAAGCCGCGCAGGATGCTGGGAACCCACAGAAGAGCCCGGGACATCTCCTGTCACACTCGTAATGCAGAGAGACAGGCTCGGTGCCGCCCGGCTTGGGAGAGCAGCGGAGGCATTAAATGCACTTCTCTCCATTGATTCCTGGCTTGCGCTGAAAATCGAGGGTGTTTTTAGGTCCGTTCATTTGGGAAACCAGCAGCAGGTTTGGTCAAGTGCGTGGGGAAAAGCTCTGGAGGAATCTGCTCTTAGGATGGGTAGATGGGACGGATGGAGCTGCTGTGATATTCACCCAACAAAGATTGATTTTGCATCACCAGCCCATGTTAGATGAATATGATGTTTAAAACTTTGTGTTACAGAGGGAAAATCACTTCTGGAGAGGAGGAGCCAAGTGCTGCTCTTGTTTCCATCTGAGGCTGGGAGGGGCAAATACAACTTTAATGAAACTGGGTGCAGAAGGATAATTTTTATCCATGTTATTCTCTCTGTATCTACCTGAATTAGGGTTTGATTTTGTCCAGAGCAGCAGTGTTTGTTTTCTTCCTACAAATGCTTGCAAAGCTCTGTCAAGAACATTTAAGGCACCAAATTCCTACAGAGATTCCAAGTGTGGTGCCCCTCACTGAGGGCTTCATAAGCATTGCTGGATTTCATAAAATATAGAGTATCCTGAGCTGGATTGGACCACAAGGATCACTGAGTCCAGTTCCTGGCTCTGCACAGGATTTTTTCATCCCTGGAGAGGCAGAGCAACGTTCTATCCCTGATTTTACTGGGAAAATATATAGAAATTGTGTGTAGATGGATTTAGACAGAGAAATGAAAGAAAGCTCGAAACTGGAGTGTGATTTCCCAGACCACAGGCTGGCAGCCTTGCCCATGGTTTGCTCTTTCCCTGAGGCTTCACAAATACTTTCATAACTGTTCCTAAGGGGAAGGATTCCGGCTCTGTATTCCAAGGCTTTCCTTCGGCACCGAGGTGGGTTAAATTTGCTTGATTTGCCTTCTGCTGTGTATGGTGGGCATTTCTTTGAGGATGGAATGGAGCGTCTGAGGTAATTGTAAAAACTCACCCCCTTGCACGAGGGCGAAGCTGAAGATGGGCTGGAAAGGTCTCTGGGGCTGCCTTCAAATGCCCTTTGAGAGTGAGTTAAAAGTCGCCCCCCTTAGCAACCCATTTCTGCTTGATTGGGCTTTTCCCCTCATCAGCAACACACGGCTACAACACGAAATGAAATCCGTTTTTAGGAATTTGATTTCCCCTCCTAAAAACTCTAAGAAAAAAACAAAGCAAGCAGAGCAAGCATTCCAGTAAGCCTAAAATCTTTAATTTGCTGTGCAGAAAAGAGTCCCAAGCTAATGTACACATGTGAGTGTGCTTCCCATCCTGAGGAGCGCGTGTGCTTTTGCCAAGAGTCTCTCTCTAACCCTTGAGTGACGAATCGGATTTTTTTTTTCCACGCTGGGTTTTTTTTTGTTTTTTGCTGCCTCCAAACTTAACTGTTTTGACACTAGAGACACCCTCTCGTGCCTCTTTCGAAGGTAAATACATACATTATGGCTAGAAATCAGCTCTACCTCACCCACATGACTGGGCTTCACTATTAATCCCAGCTGATGGCAGGGAGGGGCTCTTGTGGGAGGCAGCCATGTGGTGAACATTGAGCACAGTGTTTTTTCCCCTTGCTTCTCTCCTTTCCAGACAGGCAAAACTGTTCTCCGCTGCCAGAGATGTGAAGTCCTTGCTGTGCTGCCTCTTCTCACCCAGAAACTCCCGGGCCTGAATTAGCAGCCACAGAGATCCAAAAGCTCTGGCTGGATCTCGATGGAATATGGACAAGGAGGTGAATAGCAGGAGGGAAGAAAGAGTGAAGTTGGTTATTTTTCTGGCACATGGATGCAATTACACTCAGTGCATTCCAGAGGCGTTCCTTTGAATCCTGTGCAGGTCTGCCTGCTGTTCTTGGGAGAAAGGAAGAAAAAAAGGGAGGAAAAGTCCCTCTTGCTGGGAGACGGAATGTCTGCATTTTCAATCCTCTTTTTAGGTAGGTTGGCTTTTTTGGTTTTGATTCGCTTTTATTTAATCAAACTTCCACGTGTCGGCTCCGTGTGACTGAAATTCATTTCTGGTGAGTTGGAGAAAGGGGCTTGTAACGAAAAAACTTTTATGGAAAACTGTGATTTCAGTAGTGTTCGTGTTCCGATCCTTTTCTGGTCGCTTTATTAGCAGGTTGATAGCCAGAGATCCCTTCATATCCGGATTAATTTAAAAAGTGGTGCTTAAACAGACTCATTTGGGAACGTGTGCCTCTTGTTTAAAGAAGGCAGTGCTTTTCAGGGATAAACTAACGGGGGGCTTGAACCTCTTTTGCAAAACAAGGTGAATAAAATGTCTTTGTTTCAGGCATAGTGTCAAATTTGTTTAACAGTTTTGCTTTGCTTGGGCATTCAGCGTTCAGGTTTTTAAAATAAAAAAGGGGTTATTGTTTCCAAAGGATGGCTAAGATTAGAAACAGATGTGGTGAAGTGCAGGAGGGAGGAGTTGGGGGAGAAAAGGATGAGAGAAGGGGGGGAAGGCAAGAAAAGGGAAGAAAGGGCTGCTGGAAGAAGGTAAAGAAAAGAGGTAGGGGCTGATTGTTGAGGAGGAGAGGAGCAGAGAGTGGAAAAAGAGATTCCTGCTCCTCCAGAGGCACTGCCATGTGAGGAGTTAGCTCCTGCCTCCATCCTGCTCACCACGTCCTGCTGACAGGCACCCAGCTCCGAAACCTGCTCTGGCTGGGCAAAGGATGGGAATTCCAGGTCCTCCATGTCCTGGGAACCTGGATACAGGTGTGGGAAAGTGGGTTGGTCTGGGATACCCTGGGAGGAGCCGAGCTCCAGAGGATGGTGGATTTCTGTGGCGGGGTACAGGCAGAATGGGGGGCTTGAACAGCTCGAAAGGAGCATTCCAGGGACAGCCCAGTCCCTTCAGTGTTCCAGGTGTGGAACGTGGGCTGGAGGGATGCTTAGTGGTCTGAAACACAACATCTGTACAGCTGCTGATAAATTGCAGAGGTGGCTTTTGCTCTGGGGATTGCTGTGAGCAAAGGTTTTATCTGCGGGAGGGTGACGGGGTTGGGGAGTGCAGGAGAACCTGAGAGAGAGTAGGAGAACCTGGGAGAGAGTAGGAGAACCTCAGGAGAGCAGGAGAACCCGGGGGAGAGCAGGAGAACCTGGGGAGTGCAGGAGAACCTGGGGGAGAGCAGGAGAACCTGGGGAGAGCTGAAGAATTTGGGGGAGAGCAGGAGAACCTGGGGGAGAGCAGGAGAA